>JAZGTJ010001032.1:49001-67767 GCA_036877575.1 Botia almorhae
CCCCCCATTCTCTCTCTCATTCTCTGTCTGTGTCTCTCTCTCATGTCCTGTCTCACTGTCTCTGAGGTCGTCTAGAGTTGAACACACCTGTTTCACTCTAATGAAGGCTCATAATTGTGGAGTAATTTCTGCAGTTGTGTATTCAGCTGTTGGAAGAACAGACACTAGTTAAACTAGTTAGTTTTTTAGAGCAGGAGATTCTTGAATACAGTATTTGATTAGAGCTGCATGCAGTTTCTGTTTTTTATATAATAATGCTGGTTGCTCTTGGGTAAAACCATCTCAGAATGTTCTCCAGAGTTCTTTGGTGCTGGTTCTGTGTGATGTATGTTCCTCTGCCTCATCAGTGGAGAACCCGTGTGCGCTGCAGAACGGCGAGTGTTCTCAGGAGTGTCTCCGGGAGGGAGATGTGGCCCGCTGTGGGTGTCATGCAGGTTATCAGCTGCAGCAGGATGGCAAGACCTGTGAAGGTACATGTATCTGGTTGGGTGTCTGATGGAGATTGAGAAGTGGCATGTGATTACTGTTAGCACAGGGAAACTGCACCTTTGAAATGTTTATATACTGTATGTGTCATTATTAACTGTGTGTGTGTGTGTGTGCTTTTCATCAGACATTGACGAGTGTCAGACGGGCCGGGCGGATTGCGCTCATGGTTGCCATAACACCAGAGGGTCTTTCATGTGTGTGTGTCCCGCTGCCTATGAACTGGGTGTTGACGGCAAACAGTGCTATCGTGAGTGTATCATTGAGTCTCACACACATACACACACGTTTTTTAGAATAACTCTTTATTTTCATGTGACAGACCAGAGGAAGTATTATGTGAACAATGGCAGGTTTAAACATGTTTCTCTGTGTTGTGGAGTGATTCTCTGTGCTCTGGAGTGATTCTGTGCTCTGGAGTGATTCTCTGTGCTCTGGAGTGATTCTCTGTGCTCTGGAGTGATTCTCTGTGCTCTGGAGTGATTCTCTGTGTTGTGGAGTGATTCTCTGTGCTCTGGAGTGATTCTCTATGCTCTGGAGTGATTCTCTGTGCTCTGGTTTGGCAGGCATTGAGATGGAGGTTGTCAACAGTTGTGATCATAACAATGGTGGCTGTTCTCATCACTGCGAACATTCAACCAGTGGACCTGTGTGCAGCTGTAACCAGGGATACAAGCTAGATGATGACCACAAGACCTGCATTGGTACAGAAAATCCTCATATGACCATTTTCTTGTTGTACGGTATAAATACAGTAAAGATAAAGGTGTGTGTTCTGTCTGTATTAGATATAAATGAGTGTGCAGATGGAAGCTCTTGCTGTGAGCACGACTGTACAAACTATCCTGGAGGTTATGAATGTTACTGTACAGCTGGATATCGCTTGAATACTGACGGATGCAGCTGTGATGGTATGACACGTACAGTTAGATAAAAACTGCTACAAATGTCATGATCATTTAAAAATACTAAAACACACACAATTACACTTGAACATTTTGACACACCTATTTTTCGAATTATAATTTTTTTTTTATTATACAGATTTGAATTGTACTAAAATTATTAAAGCTATAAAATCACAAAATAATGGAACTTATGTTGTGACAAATATTATATCCGACTTTCTTTCTTCATAGATTGAGTTTGTGCTACTTGTTAATGGGCATGTGTTAATGATGATGATGATGAGGAAGATATTGTAGAGATGTTCAGTTGGTGATGTGTGTGTGTGTGATGGCAGATATAGACGAGTGTGTGTCTGTAAACGGAGGCTGTGATCACACGTGTCAGAACAGCGCCGGATCGTTTCTGTGTCACTGTAGACGTGGTTACCGTCTCCATGACGACCGGCGCTCCTGTGTGTGTGAGTTATTAAATATCCGGTGTGCTTTTATTGAACTATAACACAATACAGTGTGTTTTAGGGGAACTTCAGGCTGTGTTCATTCTTTGTGTTTGTGAACTCAGTGCTGCAGGAATCAGTGGAGGCTTTCAGCAGCGGTCAGACTGTTGAAGAACTTCAACCTCAGCTGAAGATCCTGCAGGACTACGAGCAGATCCTGGAGAGATATGATGACTATGAGGAAGATGCTGGAGAGCTGCGGGCTGAGAACACACTAGCTGAGACTTTCAGTAAGTTCATTAAAGCTCTTCTGAACTCTGGACAGCTGTCTTGTGGGTATTTGAAAGCATCATAGACACACTCCCAACACTGTCCAAACACACAACTAACACTCTCTGTTGTTTCCCAATCTCCTCTCCCTTCTCTCCTCATCTCTCCTCTCTCCTCTCTCCTCTCCTCTCCTCCATCTCCTCTTCTCCTGTCTCTCCTCTTCTCTGCAGTATGTCTGAATGACTCGTTCGGCTCTGACTGCAGTCTGTCATGTGAGGACTGTGTTAATGGAGGAGTGTGTAACACACACAGGAGTGGATGTGACTGTGCTGATGGATGGACTGGAATCATCTGTAATCAGAGTAAGTAATCATTTGTCATTTCCTCAACTTCTCCATGTCAGACGTGTGTGTGTGTGTGTTTATCTGTGTGTGTGTGTTTATGTGTGTGTTTATCTGTGTGTGTGTGTTTATCTGTGTGTGTGTGTTTATCTGTGTGTGTGTGTTTATCTGTGTGTGTGTTTCAGCATGTCCTGTAGGCTGGTTCGGCAGAAATTGCTCATTCAGCTGTAAGTGTAAGAATGATGGCGTGTGTGATCCGGTCACAGGCAGCTGCAGGTGTCCACCAGGGGTCAGTGGAGAGCTGTGTCAAGACGGTCAGTTTACACCTATGCGCGTGTGTTGTGTGTTGGATGGTAAAAGTCACACACATCTACATTGTGGGGACAAGCCAGCAGTCCACACAAGGGAAACAGATTATTAAACATAACAAAATGATGCTTTTTTTAAAATGTAAAAAAGCAGAAATGTTTCTGTTAGGGTTAGGATGAGGGGATAGAATATACAGTTTGTACAGTATAAAAGTCATTATGTCTATTATAGTCCCCATAAGGCATAGAAACAAGTGTGTGTGTGTGTGTGGTATGTATTACAGAGTTACAGTTTTAACAGTGAGTTTGGGATATTTCTATGTGTTCCTGTGAAATGTATTAGCGTTGCCTTAGGAGGTACCTACAGAGTAACAGAACTTAATGTATTCATGATTATAGAGTATATCACAGATTATTATGGGGTGTATTGGCCTGTCTGCTGTGTGTATTCAGGTTGTTCAAAAGGTCTCTATGGGAAGCTGTGTAATAAGAGGTGTAATTGTGCTAATAACGGACGGTGTCATCGCTTGTATGGGGCGTGTCTGTGTGACCCGGGGCTGTACGGAAGATTCTGTCACCTGCGTGAGTTCATTTCTTCTGACAACACTCTGATTTGAACAGATGCTTCTGTCTGCAGTACACCACAAACTCTGTGCAGCTCACAGCTCATTGTTTTATTGTTCTATGTTATTCAGTTATGTAGTAAAACTCAGCAGTGCTGATAATCATTCTATTGGGTTTGTTTGTGCAGCATGTCCCAAGTGGATGTTTGGACCGGGCTGTTCTGAAGAGTGTCGCTGTGTCCAGCAAAACACTGTAGAGTGTGATCGTCGCCATGGTGCTTGCCTCTGTAAGCCTGGTTACCATGGTGACACCTGCAAAGATGGTAAATGTACAAGTTTTATAAAAAATCTGATATTGCATCATATATGTGCAAGTACAGCAAATTCTTTCAAGAGAATAAAACAGGAAAACATCCAACCTGCAATTTTACGACAAATAATAGAACACAGAAAAACATAAGTTTGTGTAGTTTTGTGTTACATAAACAATTGTATTACAGTGTGGACATATTACTGTATATTTTTTGTAGTTATCATGTGTGTTTTGTTTTGACATCTCTGTCACACCTGTACGTCTCTGTTGTTTTGTGGTGCAGTGTGTGAATCGGGGTTCTTTGGCTCTGGTTGTGGGAGGAGATGCTCCTGTCCATCTGGAGTGACGTGTGATCATGTGACCGGAGCGTGTCAACCTCAGTGTGCAGCTGGAAAGACAGGAGAGAAATGTGATGAAGGTAAAGAATGTCTTCAGCAGGTGCTTACAGAGGCAGAGCTGAAGATGTCATAGCTACATCTTCTAGAGCAACACATCATCACATGTTCAATTAATCTGTTGTAGATTGTGTTGATGGAAGGTTCGGGATTGGCTGCTCTCAGTCATGTGACTGCTCAGGAGCATCATGTGACAGGATCACTGGCCAATGCGAGTGTCCCGCTGGAACGTTTGGAGAACGCTGTGAGAAAGGTGAACACCGGCTGCTCTCTCATCATAATGCTGCTTGTGTTATCATCTACTTCCAGACCTTTCTTTAATCTTCGTTTAGTCAGTGTTTTACATGCTCCATAATGAACATCCTGTTCTGCATGTATTATTATTCATCTTCTACAAACTGAAATATTGTCAGCAGTTATGACAGTGAGATGCTGTTTATTTAATTGCAATTTGACCAAACTTGATGTTTTGTTGTGTGTGATTGAAACGCATCAGACTGTGATGAGGGGCGCTGGGGTTTCGGCTGTCAGCAGACGTGTGTGTCTTGTGAGAATGGAGGTGGCTGTAACAAGCGTGATGGCACRTGTGTGTGTTCACCRGGATTCATGGGCAGCTTGTGTCAGAGCTGTGAGTGGATCTACAGGATGTCTTGTGTTTCTTTGTGCTGCTCAACTGTAGATACAGTTGTTTTCTAGTGTAGTGTTTAGTGTAACTGTGTGTGTGTTCAGCGTGTCCCGCGGGCTGGTTCGGTCATGGCTGTCTGCGCAGATGTGTGTGTGATCACAGAGGTCACTGTGATGCTGTAAGCGGCCGCTGCTCTTGTCCAGCCGGCTGGACGGGACATAACTGCAGGAAGGGTACAGCAGAATTAAACACACACCCACAAACACCCATAAAAGACTGTTTTATTATGTAACATGTTCAAATGACTCATTTTATTTACCAGTTGGTCTTCAGAGTTTACAACAGTTTACATGACAGGAAACATTCTGTTGTACTTTATTAAATATAAAGCAAATCTGCAGACTGAGGCGATCTGTGTTCCAACACAGAACATGATCTTAATCATAGTTCTGTTGTAAAATGTTCTTTGACAATTAAATGGTTGTTATGTATGTGTGTGTGTGTCAGTCTGTGATGTCGGTCACTGGGGTGTGGACTGTGTGAGTGTGTGTGACTGTCAGAACAGTGATGGAGGGTGTGACGCTCAGACGGGACGCTGTCACTGTGAGGCGGGTTTCACAGGACCAACATGTGACCAGAGTGAGAGAACACACACACACACACACACACACACTCCTCCAAATACTGTGTATGCTAAAGATACAGTCCTTTAAACATAAAATCTTTCTATTTTTTAATCTGTCATATTTCTGCTCCAGAATGCCCTGCTGGTCTTTATGGTCCGGGCTGCAAGCATCACTGCCAGTGTGAAAACCAGGCGTCATGTGATCCTGTGGGCGGGGCTTGTACCTGCGAGGTTGGCTGGACTGGAACTTTATGTGAAAAGCGTAAGATTTCATTAATCTGTGAAAGGCTGATTTTTGACTATATGCTGGTGCTACTGGTATACTGTTGACTGTGTGTGTGTGTGTGTGTGTGCGCAGCGTGTCCGCAGGGGTTCTTTGGTCTGGACTGTCAGCAGAGGTGTATGTGTATGAACGGGGGGCTGTGCAGTCACATCACTGGTGAATGCTCCTGTCTGCCTGGCTGGATCGGGCCACATTGTAACCAAAGTGAGCAAAACTGAATTTAAGAAGATTATTATCTGCAATTATAATCAATAACAATTATTATAATCAACTAACAATTATTATCTGCAAGTTTTTTAAAACTTCCTATAAAAAATACCTCTTAAAACATTTTCCAGCTATTTTGCAGCTTTTTGCAAAACCCTGAACGGTCTTAAATAAACGTTATGATCATAATTTCTCCTTTTATGAGCACATCTGTGCATCAGTTTAACACAGAATGACTTTATAATCATGTGACTGTTTCCTGTGTAGCGTGTGCTGTTGGTTTCTATGGAGACGGCTGCTCTCAGGTGTGTGTGTGTCACAGTAACAGCAGCTGTGATGCAGTCAGTGGTCAGTGTGTGTGCGGCGCGGGCTGGACCGGAAGAAACTGCTCACACAGTAAACTTCAACACACAGTCACTCTGATTCTCTCAGCCTCACACACTCACCGCAGATATTTCAGCTGACACTCGTAAAATCATAATTCAGAGTGTACACTGTATACTGTATATTTAATATGTTAAGTATTAAATGACAGGTTATTTTGTCCGTGAAACATGGACGTCTGCTGGTACATCTGTGTGTTTCTTCTGTTTTTCCAGAATGTTCTCCAGGAGCTTTTGGAGTGGGTTGTGCTCAGAGATGTCTGTGTCAGAACGGGGGTGTGTGTGACCCTGTGACGGGACGCTGCTTTTGCTCCAGTGGATGGACGGGCTCAGCCTGTGAACTGGGTGAGAGAGAGAGCAGCAGATTGTGGGTCTGTCAGCAGCTGCATGTCAGAGTGATTGATTCAGATTTCCAGGCATTACATCATATATTTATTGTCCTGCTGGAGTTTCAGACGGTTTTGTTGACCGCAGACATTCTGACTGGCTTCTGTTCTGTGAGCTCTAGAAACAGCTCAGTTTCTGTTTCCTTTTGTCTTACCTTTTAATTTAAGATTGTACTGCAGTTAAGCAGCTCAACATGAAACAGCTCTTATTCATTCAACAGCAAAATGATCATGAGTCTCCTGTGAGCTGAATGACTGACATGAAGTAACTAAAAGATGTTTTCTACAGATCTTTGCTGTTAGATGTGTCATATTTAACTCTATCTTCCTGTGTGTGTGTGTGTTGTGTGTGTGTGTGTGTTCAGAATGTCCAGTGGGGCGGTTCGGGGCGGACTGTGAGGATCGCTGTGAGTGTCAGAATGGAGGTCAGTGTGACAGGCAGACGGGTCAGTGTGCGTGTCAGCCAGGTTGGACTGGAGAGTTCTGTGAGAGCGGTAAGAACATGAGGTGCTGTGGTGTAGTGGTTGAAGCTCTGGTCTAGAACCTGAAGGCTTCTGGTTGGATTGAACATTCTGCAGTATAAACATCAGCTCGTGTGTGTATCCATGTGGGGACCAAATGTTCTTACAGTCATAAAAATATAAACAGGAATAAAACAACAACTTTAATGATTGAATCTTCATATGGAATAAATGCTGCTTTATTTCACATGATGAACTGTCAGAAGGTGAACAGCAGAGGTGATGTGTGTGTCTTGTCAGAGTGTGTGTCGGGTCGTTTCGGGATGGGCTGTGAGGGCCTCTGTGAGTGTCAGCACGGCTCTTCCTGTCACTCTGAGACTGGAGAGTGTTTCTGTCCTCCAGGATGGAGAGGACGACGCTGTGAGAAAGGTCAGTCACACCTTTGTGATCTTCAGTCCAGTGTCAGGATTAACGTTTGATTTTCACACATGAATTACAAAAATCACGCAGTGTAACTTACAGATGAGGAATGTTACAACAGCAGCAAACTCATATTTTAAAACTGCTCGTAAAACTGAGATGTGCTGTACTGTAGGTGAGGCAACACTGAGATGATGGTACAGTACATTAACATAGAATACAGATGATACAGTTTAGATCAGTCTTTCTCAAAAGGGTGCCTCAATATTGCCTAAATGATTTAAAAAAATACAGCAAGAATTAAATTAAACAAACTATTACAATTCAAAAGTTCAGGAAAGTTTATTCCACTGGTGAGATGCTGCAGTGATTTTGTTCCTCTCACATGCACCGACCGCAGACGTGTGGTTGTGATTTCTGAACGTGTTTTGTGTGTGTCAGCGTGTCTGCCGGGCTCATACGGTCAGAACTGCCTGCAGCGCTGCTTGTGTCCTCAGGGAACGTCATGTCATCATATCTCAGGAAACTGCGGCTGTCCTCCTGGATTTACAGGCCACGGCTGTGAACAGAGTGAGTCTAATAAACTGAGACGAGACGTGTTTACAGTTTGGAGTCAGTTTTATTTGACTTTTCCATGTGCAATGAGGAAACACTTCAAATCAAATTTCAAATCATTGCATTGCAAATATATATAAGTAGTGGAAGAGGTCAAATGTATAAGGTGTAAAGCAAGACCTGTGCAACAAAATACCCAATGTAAAACACAACAGGCTAGCACATGTTACAACAGACATTAAATAACAAGTTGATCTAGTAACCTGTGCTAGTCTTGTCATGTGACCTGATGTGACTTGAATATCTCTTGTTCATTCGGTTTACTGTACACCAGCTGTCATCTGTGTTTATCTCTACAGTGTGTCTGCCCGGCACGTTTGGTGTCGACTGTAATCAGGTGTGTCAGTGTTCAGAGAGAAACCAGCAGTGCCACCCAGTGACTGGAGTGTGTTACTGCGCTCCAGGATTCAGAGGACCGAAGTGTGAATTTGGTATGTGATACTCACCACAGGAAGTTTCAAACATGGGTTAGTTTCATGTTGTTAATGTTTTAGTGTCATTAAAATGGTCCAGACCAACCTAAAATAAAAGATAATTTTAGTATTTATCATTCTATTTTATCACTACAACAGTATATTGCATTCATGCAGTTATATCATACAGTACATGTTTGTCATGTAAATATGGGCACTTCATCAGACCTTCATGTTTTACACTGTGCTGTTGTGATGTCAGAGGTCAGATGTTTGCTCTGTTCATGTTTTACATTGTGCTGTTGTGATGTCAGAGGTCAGATGTTTGCTCTGTTCATGTGTAGAATGTGCTGTTTGCTCTGTGCTGTTGTGATGTCAGAGGTCAGATGTTTGCTCTGTGCTGTTGTGATGTCAGAGGTCAGATGTTTGCTCTGTTCATGTGTAGAATGTGCTGATGGATTCTACGGGTCCGGCTGTGAGCGTCACTGTCAGTGTTTGAATGGAGGAGTTTGTGATTCTGTCTCGGGTGTCTGTCAATGTTCAGCTGGTTTCATCGGTGCAAACTGCAACCTGAGTGAGTCTCACTGCAACTGCACGAGCATTTTATATAGTGAACTACATAAATACAAATGCCACCAACCTGAGCATTATGTGTGCAATATTGAGAGTATATGCAGTGTTTTCAGTGTATATGTAATACATAATGCAGATGTTCTGGTGATTAATGTTCATATGAATCACACACTGATCGTGTGTTAATCCTGATTGGTTTTCTCCCGTGATGCTCAGCGTGTCCTGCTGGTCGTTACGGGCTGGACTGTTCTCATGTGGCCGTCTGCAGGAAGGGATCGATCAGTGACCCGCTCACAGGCACATGCATCTGTGCACCAGGACAACACGGTGAAAACTGTGAGCAGGGTGGGTCACATAACACTGAGGAAGGGTTGTGTCTTAAAAAAACATTTATATTCTGTTATCATTTAGTCTGAAGCATCAAACCCTCTCTCATCGCATTATTTTAATAAATTTGTTTTAATGGTTTATTTAAAATGTTCTTTCATGTGAAATAAATAATGTAATGTAAAGCTACGTATGTAACATTTTATTAAATATTTCACATAGTAATTCTTTGCTAAGTATTACATATTCATTGCTATAGAATCTATGTGTGTGTTTGTGTGTGTCTGCAGGTTGTGCTGCGGGCTGGTTCGGCTCTGACTGCTCTCAGCGATGTAACTGCAGCGGTCGAGGTGTGTGTGACTCTGTTACTGGAAACTGCTCGTGTGCTCTCGGCTGGACTGGACAGCACTGTGAGAGAGGTGATCTGCGGACATCATAAACATCACTGTTTCTTTAACCTCTGATAGTAAACGTGATTTATCCAATGTTAAAGTTACAATGCTGAATAAGTGTACAGTACCTGTCTGTACCTGTCAGTAAGATTGATTTACAGTAATGTAGTTACTATGATCAAATTCATGAGTAAAGGGGTCACCAGATTTACAAAGGAAATATTTTAACACACTCATATTTATTAATTCATCTTATAAAAAGCTGCCAGCACTTTACATGTTTAATACAAATCTAGATTGTAGTGATGGTTGTATTAGATTATGGTAACTGGTGTAACAACATTAAATTTCTGTGTGTGTGTGTGTGTGTCTGTGTGTCTGTGTGTGTGTGTGTGTGTGTGTGTAGAGTGTCCTGAGGGCAGGTTTGGGCCTGACTGTGCACTGGAGTGTGTGTGTCAGAACAACAGCACCTGTGACAGAGTTACTGGCTCCTGTCACTGTAAAGCAGGACATTATGGGAATCTCTGTGAACACGGTGAGCTTCACACACACACACTTTCACCTGAAGTGTTAATAACTCAAGTTTCATGAGCTGTGTCTCTGTGTTTCAGTGTGTCCTGCAGGTTTGTATGGGCTGCAGTGTCAGCAACAGTGTGACTGTGTGAATGCGGCTCTGTGTCATCCGAGCACAGGTCAGTGTCTCTGTGCTGCGGGGTTTCACGGCACTCGTTGCGAGAGAGGTGAGCAAACACAACCTGCCTGAGACACATACACTGCGGCTGCAGACATGAGCACATCAGGAGCTCATGTAATACATGAAACTGAGTATGAATCCGTGCACTCAGTACAGCTGATTTATTTTGTGTTTTACTGGTAGAATGTGAGCAAGGCACGTTTGGTCAGAACTGTTCTCAGTCATGTGACTGTGCTGATGACATATCATGTGACCCAGTGGGCGGGGCGTGTATCTGCCCCGCGGGAAAAACTGGAGCCCGGTGTGACAGTGGTGAGTCCAATTAAAACTACTTTTATTTTTATCACCAAATATGTCTTTATTATTGACGTGTTGACATGTTGATGATGAAGAGTGCAGTGTGAACCGGTTCGGCCCGGACTGCGCGCTGAGATGTGAATGCACAAACGGATCTCAGTGTGACCGCAGAAACGGCCGCTGCACGTGTCTGAGCGGCTGGATCGGGGTCACATGTTCAGAACGTAATGTATTCTTTTCAAAATTACAAGTATTTTTTTTGGTCAATAATTGTGAAAGTATTTATAAAGTACATGTTCATTAATGTCAACAGTCTCATATAAAGATATAAAGCGTTACTTGATCTAATTGGATGGTTTCGTTTGTGCAGGTGGAGCTCCACAGCCGAACCACAGAAGTTCAGAAGAGGATCAGCGCCAATTCAACAGCTCATAACATCAACAAATGTGTGTTCTGGACAGACAGGAAACTAAGGGAAAGCTGTTTGTAGGTTTCTGTGGACCAGCTGGAACTTCAGCTTGGGCTGGATGTGAAAGTGAGGAGCACGCAGAACAAACACAGACGCCGTGACTCGTCAGTGCTGTATTTCGGGGGAACTTTCATATCTTGAACTGCTCTTTGAAAAAACTGCAAATCACATTATGAGAATTTGTGTTTCAGACACCGATACACTCGAGTCGAGATCAGCAAACAGATGCCCAGTACAACATGTTCTGTTGACTGGAGTTCACACCTCTGTACGGTTCTTACAGCGTGTTTAGTGATGTCTGTGTTAAGAGAACGGTTGCAATGCATTTTTTATACATGATTTTTGATGTCAGGAGCAGTCAAGATTTTAATAAGCAGTTGTAAGTTTCATAAACATTAAATCCTAAAACTTGTCAGTACACAAGGTTTACTAATTTCATTTTCAGTCTGTTTGCAACAGGCCTGTATGTCATGATGTTTATATATGAAGAGATGTTCACATATGGTGCTGTATTGCTCTTTTCATAAGAGAGGGCATGTGTATGAAATATCAGGAAATTCAGGCTCTTGTTTGTATATTGATGACCTTTCTGAACCGTTACTTCATATTCTGTTTAGATGTTTTGAATCTCCAGTGTTATTTATATTTTGTAAAATACAAAATTTAAAATGTTACATTTTATAAAGAACTGCTTAAAAATAAATGTTTTCAGTCATTCTGTTTTGGCCACAGCCACAATGGAAAACAAACCCACTACTTAGTGTGCACTATAATCTGTAACCAGTCTACTATTTAAATGTCAGTTGACCGTTCTTCGGTGCATTGCATTGTGGGATACAGCAGCAATGGGCTACAGATACAGTAAAGAGAAAACATGGGAAATTAAGCTTTAAAACTGTTGAATAGAAGACAAGCACACACACAGTTTGTTTTCATGGTCTTTGTTTTATAGATGTCATTTCATAGATACTGGCGCTGTACATGTCTAAATTCAGATTCAAGCACAATGCAGTGAGCCTCTGAATGAAGGAACAGAAGTCTGATGATCACCATGAGTGATTCTATGTACAAACTCTATACAGATATCTGACCTGACATACAGTATTCCTGCACAACTGTGGGAATGTAGCTTGCCATACAGTTCACAGAATTCTCTAGATGCATATAAAGTGCAAATAATTGCACTTTGTAATCTTTGTCATCATTATCAGGTTTAGTACCACCAGAGGGCAACAAAGAATGATAAAAAAATAAAATCATACTTTATTTTCATCTTTCTAAAATACTAAACATGAAAATTTCCTCCGTGGGAAATTAAATTATTCTTAAAATAATCGTTCTTCTCAATTCAGCTCCTCCAACCTGCAAACAACTACCAGTTCATGATCTACAGTCTTTCTGATAATTACAGATTTAACCTGTCTGATAATTACAGATTTATTAACCTGTCTAATAATTACATTTCCCTGTTTAGGCTTAACAAAAAACATTATTAAAAAAACAACTAAATACTGCAATTGGGTTACAGAGTATCTGAGTTGTGCAAAACAACCTAGTACAATGTTTTACCTTCTGAAAGCTTTGTCTAAATGAACATTTTCAGGTAATACAAACATATGACCAAGTGGGGGCAATATCACTCCACACATAATAAATGCTGGGCATCTGTCTTTATTAAACCAGTTAGCAAACATCAGACCCTGCCCAGAGCAGATCTGTTTCACCAGAGACAGACTGACAAACAGGAAATATTAGTGGATAGCAGACAGTCTCCAAACAACCCATCCAAACCTGTCAGTCATTGTGTGTTATGGCAGAGATGAGCAGTGTACTGTTAAACTCTGTCAGAACATCTGCTCTGGTGTGTAAAACACAGTGATGAAGTCTTTCAATGAGAAAACATCAACGCTCAGATAATCATCAGACAACTGGAAGTGACTGACGACTGAAGTTTTGATGATGGATCTTTCTACAGATAGTCTGATGATTGTAACACACAATAAACACAAACATGTTCGACACAGTTAAACTCAATGAATCTGTGTATCTGTGGCAAGTGGTTTACAAACAACAGTTCTGACTCAGACGAGAATCAATCATGGTTACAGTAATAGCTCAAGAGAATGTCAAAATTCACATGTCTGAGAATATCACTTTAGAAGATTTAGAGAAGAAACCGGTTAACTCAGTACATACATCTGCATATGTCCTAGAACACCAGGAAGAACAGTTAACATCCACCCTCAGGAACTATGCTGGTAACCATAACCAGAAGTGAATCCACCTAGAACAGTCGTCCCACAACTACAAGATGATTTACCAGCTCTGTCAGACATGCTTGTACTGCAGAATTCATGTAAGAGCATGTCACAGACGCTTGTACTGAACACAGAATAACTCTAACATAAAAAACAACATTCTTAAAGCATTGTCACCCATTAAACAAACACTTAACAAAGTGCAAATCTTTCAGCCAGCCAATAATGATCAGCACACAAGAGTGACTACACACCAGCTCACAGTTCACTCTAGACTGGTAATGTATCCACTCAACCAGTACACTAAAAATGTCATTTCAGTACAAGTTACTGTATGTACAGAAGTCCTCAGCTCATGATTTTATTCTGAGGATAATCTGATGTGATCTGTGTTTAACAGAAAGGATCATGTGACTCACGTGTAAATGTGTTTTGAATGAAACTGGTCACCTGTGGAGATGTTCACTGCATGTTCTTCACTATCTGCAGCTCATGTGTGGAGCGTGGCTGCAGTGGAGGGTTCGAGCATGCTTCCAAACAAACCTCATGCAATTCCCTGTGCTTGATCAGGGACAGTTTTAGATGAAACAGTGAATGCTAGAGTTCATCTCTCTTCTGATCAGATTTATTATAATAAAGATCTAAAGACTGCTTATCATTCATACTATGTGCACTAAGTAGTATATATGTACTTAAATGTAAAGCGCTACCAGAGCACAACCAGAGTAAATATACAAAGTAGATGAAGGATGGCCATCATCAGAGCAGATACATGCCACTCAAATGAACAGATAATGGAAAGAGGACATGGGCCACGTCAGCGACAGGATGAGGGATAAATCTTTGGCTTCAGCCACATGTATCAACACTGCCACACGGACGCAACGTCCAGTGTGTCCAGAAATGACATGAAGAAACAGTGTTTTCTGGTTCTCACACTGTCACAAACACACACATGCACACACACACACACACACATATGAATGAAGACATTCTACTGCAGTCCCTGAGCTGCTGCCAAACTATCTATCTGTCTGTCATCCTATTGGGCAGGCGAGATAAAGCCGATGAAACAGTCTGCTTTTCTATTGGTTGAGAACATCTGTCAGCTCAGCACACTGTACTGTGGAAGGTCACAGGTGGCTGTAACTGTAGGAGCGAGTTACACAGCCTCCAGCCTCTATTACATTATTTTGTTTGTTAGCTGTATGTGACATGCAGCTTTTATTTTGGGCTGAAAAATGCATGTCATGTATTTTGTGAGAAATTGACTCTACAGACTATTGGGGAAAGTTGAGTTGCTGCAGAATTAAGAATTCAGTCATGATAGAAGCGTTTCATTCTTATACAGGTTAATGTAACAGGTGGGAGTGAATGATTTGAGTATCAGTTCATGAAACAGTAGATGTGTGCGCTGGGAGAAGATCTCATCACTGTCACATGAACACCTGACAGAGTCATATAACATCACGCAGGCAAGTAAGAGAAGCAGTGGCAGACGAGAGCCCAGGACTGCTTTGGGTTTTTTGAAGCTAAGCCAGAAATGAACACACAATGCCCTGTGCAGAATTAGAAAAAGCCATTCATTTACTCCTTTGCACACTGGAGAGGAGCTGCTCTCAGATCAGTTCTTACAGACACTCTCTGATGGTCTTTTAAAGTGCTTATTGATTTGCCTGCGGGGAAGGTGGGGGTGCATATGTAACGCAGACGACACAGTGAAGAGTTCTGGGCAGAGACGCCGCAAATACATTAACAATATGTGCAAACCCAAACGATCACACCAGTGTATATGAGTCATGTGATCATGTCTCTCTGCTCGAGCGCCAGTTATTTTGCATTCAATATAAAAAAGCAAAAAAAACAGGAATATTTCCAGCCACTAAGCAAGCAAATGTTTTTTTTAAACATTTTTAAGTGTATTTTAATGTATTAATTACTGCAATGATCTGGTTTTAAAGAATCTTTTTGAAGAGCCGAATGTATAATGGATTCATCCATCAGTACATATCATCAATGCATCACTTCCTATCCTGCATTTCATTCTCTTTGTCATCTTTTGTTTCCTTGTTGTAAGTCTCTCTCTCTCTCTCTCTCTCTCTCTCAGGGTGTGTGGGTGCTTGCCCGTCTCATGCAGCCGGTACTCATTCAGTAAAGCTGAAGCAAACGGAGAATCAGGCAAAGGTGTGTGGCGAGCGGGTCCAGTCCAGCGCCGCACTAGGAGCGGTAGTCCTTCTTACTGTACGGTTTGTTGCCCAGGATACTGTCCACCTCATGCACAATGGAGGATGACAACTTTGGAAGAACCTGCAAAAAGAGCTGCAAACTAAGTGTGTTCAGTGCGTACTTAAAACCTCAAAATAAAAACAATCTCAAGTCTCATTTTAGTGATTTCTGTTGTTCACGGTTCCAACTTCTAACCTCTCAGTCATTTGTTCTACTCCAGGAAATAATGCCGCTGATAATTCCTACATATTACAGACACACACACACCTGTTGTGTTCTCACCTGTATTGCTCCTATGTTCTCCATGAGCTGGTCCGTGTTGGAGGCTCCGAGGAGCACAGAACTTACACCCTCATTTCTCAGGCACCACGCTGCAGACGAGTCGTACAAATGTTTAACAAATATCATCAATAACACGGTTACACATCCATTAATAGAACAGCACACACGCTACCCTTGATTGCCCTTGAATTATAAATCTTAAACAAATATATAAATATTTTACAGCTGTTACGTGTTTAGTTACATGTTTAGTTATGTGTTAGAACATGCAATTGGTTTAATGTCTATGCCACTGTCTAACGTGTTTACTGAGTCTGACTTTATTACTGGTTTATTCTATGAATAAAACTCTCTTTACAGAAGTCATTAGCATTCCTCATGTAAGTAATAAATCCCCTGCAAACGCAACCATGACATTCAATTACTGTTTATATAGACTGCCATTAGCATGTTTATATAGCTAGTGAATTTGCAAGCAAAACATTATTTTTTGTGCAGGTGATTCTTAAGCACTGTTGTGTCAGTCACACAAATTGACAAACCTTATTATAATTACACATATAACAATCCATTATATAGTGTAATGCATTAATATGCTTAACCGCCAATTAATTAAATATGTATAAAGTTAAATATAATTGACTGACAGTCCTAATATATACACACACACACACACACACACACACACATACATACAAATGATAGCATGTCCAAAATTAAAACAGCTACTTCTCCCACACACACACACACACACACACATACACGGAAGCATCTCGCAGAACACACAGCGCTCTGTTACCATGGCTCCCAGCACCAGGACTCTCAGCACTCAGATTCAGAGCTCTGTGTGTGTTATTTGAAGAGGAGTGTTATCTGCAGGAGCACAGAGGAGATGAAGAGGAGTCACGCTGACCACTGCATCCCCTAAACACACTGCATGCAGCATCGCCGTCACACACAGACAGGAAGGAAGGAAACTCTGTGGGGATTTAAAACCCTCCCGAGATGTGTGTGTGCCATCTGTGGTACTGGCATTCAGTGTGTTGGCAGAGCTGGAGTTGTGTTTTACTGTATGTGTTTACTGTACATGAGTGTGTGTGGTTGTGTGTAGCCGGCAGCCTTTTAAAAATGTTGCATCATGAATTTCAAGACTGCAGTTTAAACACGATTATAAAATCAAAAGCTGTGGCTTAAAATATTCAGCTGTAAGGATCTGTGTCAGACTACAGTGGATCTGAATGGATTTTAGCATTTTGTCCCTAACAGATGCTTTGTCTCAACAAACACACACACACACTGAAAGCAAATATGGAATACAGTCATGCCAACACTACAACAAAAGAAAACAAGAGCTTTGGTGTTTTAAACACAGTGTAGCTTTTCCAGTAACATAAGTTGCATCTCCAGCTTTATGACAAACACTTCACTGTAGTTATGATTTAATGTACTGTTGTATTACGTGCCAAGGCAATGTTCAGATTCTCCTGGACGTTTGTGTGCAGTTTATTACCCGTCACAGTGATTCTGACCCGCAACCCTATTTTTAAATATGCTGCCAGTCATCTAAATGAGCAGTGTTAGCTGTATACTGCCTGTGAATGGATTGGATGTGCCAGTGTGGGGGCAGAGAGATTTGCTGAGTTTGGGAGGGGCTGGCGACCCGGTAATGAGGTGTGAAATGTAATGTATGACTGCATTACAGGTGAAGCAGAGGACTGTGATTCTAATGGAATCAGTGCTCGAGGGACCGCAGTCCTGTCAAGAGTTTATTCCCCTGCATCCTGCAGTCGATGAATCACCACCAATTTATAACTTTTGTAAGGTCTTACTGGTAGTTGGGGAAGAAGAGGGACTTCCAGTAACCTTATGGATTGGAATCATGAGGGTACTGGCCAGAGCTGGGCATACGTTTATGCACTTATCAGCAACAAAAAATGTGCATGTATATAGAGGAAGAACCTGTTAATAAGAACTTGTTTGAGATATTGCTGTTAGGCAAACATGAAGCTGAACAGTTGCCGAGCAACTCTGCAACATTATTATAGAATTCTAATGATGTGTGTGTTGGAAATATCTATTTTCCAATTTGACTGTCACTGTTTTGTGACTTGTGTTACACGATGTGAAGTTGTTTTTGCACTGCTGGTTGTTCTGCTCTATCTGGACTGTTACAGTGTGCGGTAGAGCGAGACCTCAGGCTCTCAGGTCTCCAGTTTTGAGATTAGATTACTTCAAGAGGACACACTTAAATCAAACCCTCTCGGTCCTCATAAAGCCTGCCGTCTAGATCTTCCAGCAGATATATCTTACAAACATTACCCTGCATTATCTCTTTAAAGTATTATATAACACAGCCCATCTCACATACCACACTGCGTCACATCATGAAATGCTTTACGACTTACACTTTAAACTATTACACTTACTACACTTAAGCGAGAATGCGATGCTTGGAAGAACAGTCTTCCATTAAAATCCATTTCCTAAAAGCCACAAACCAATCATTCATGAGCCCATTGCAGACGGACGGACTCCGGTGGTCTGAGGAAGGTGAAGATGAGGAGGGGGAGAGGATGAGCGAGGTACAGGACGGACGGACAGACAGACAGAAAGAGAGAGAGCGGCAGTGTCTTTGGGTTGGGCGTACCGATGGCTAGCTGTGGCAGCGTGCAGCCCAGCCGCTCAGCGATTGCCTGCAGCTCTTTCAGCTTCGCCTGCTGGCGTCGGCCCTCCTCGCTCAAGATCTTGTCCTTCAACCACTGGTAACCCTGTTAACAACACAGCACACCTGCTCAAAAACAGCAGCCCA
>JAZGTJ010001033.1:0-67743 GCA_036877575.1 Botia almorhae
CAGCAAATAAACAACAACATATGCAGGCAGCCAGCTACAGCATGCTGGTATTTTCAGCAGGAGCATTCATCATTTTTTCAACTGCAAGCAGCTATTGAAGTAGTTTTATGTTTGTATTTAGTTTTCCTGGTCGTTTAATGACTGCAATACCCCCGTCTCTTGTCAATACATGTAAGTGTATTGCAATCAGAGGCGTACCATAAAATATCACATATAACACAAAGCAAATTACTGTCCAACAACCAAATGTGTTGCCATTGTCTGACAGTGACAGACAGCCCATATTCAAAATCCTCAGCGGACACAGCCATTCAAATGCATGGACAGCCTTGACAGGCTCAGATTCAGCCCTCTGAGTTCATGTGTGTCCCATGGGTGTACTGTCGGGCCTGGCTGCACTGATCTCACGTCAGTGTCATCACTTCTGTGACTGTATGCATGTCAGCCTGTGAGATCCTCTGGGAAAGCTCATTGTCTCTCTTCCGCTCGCAATCGGATGCTTTGAATGGTACAATGATCAAGCAAAATAATCAACTGGCCTTTGTTTTAGACAGCCCACTTCAATGGGAGAAAATAAACTTATGGTAATGAAGGCTTATCGTGGGCAATTCAGATGTGAGTGCGATGGGCTTTACGTGCCAGTCAAGCAGAATCTTCCAACACAAGCCTCACCATTGCAATGAGGAGATGACAGCCAATTGTCAGAGCTCCAATGGATTCTAATGCTTTTGGTTTCAATGTTTCAAACCTCTAAACACCCGACCGGGGTACCATCGGCTGTATTAATTCAGAGGCATGGCTTTAGTGCTGTAGGGCCATTTGCACGTCATCGGTGACGTACTATAGTAACCAGCTGAAAGAGGGCGCCATTGTCTCACACATTTGTTATCAGACAGCTTTAAAGATCAGCTTTAAAAAGCCTTAGATTTCTTATTGGTTGGCAGTCTTTGCGTAACTTTGTTAAAATGGAAATCCTTTGAGACTCTTTGTAGGGAATTCAACTGTTCTAGAAAAAAACAAGACAGTTCCTGTGCTTCAAAACATTTCCCTTTAACCTAAGCTTTTTAGAGTAACGCTGACAGGAATATTGGTCAGTCATAACTCCACCCACTTTGACAATAATACATGACACATTTAGAGCACAAGGCACACATTCAATTTAAGGATGAAAATGTGGGACAAGATTTTCAAATTTAATCAAATTTATTAAGAAAAAAGTTAACAATGCTTGCTAGTGTAACACAGTGCTAGGGTGTTGTTGGTGGTTACCAGGGTGTTGCTATGCAGTTGCTAAAGTTTTTAGGATTATTTGGAGAACGTTGTTATTCTGTTGCTAGGACATTGCTAGGTGGTTGCTAACTGGTCTTACTTAAAGTTAAAAGAGATTACCCCTCTCTATGGCATTCATGTCTCTAGATTTTCTGTAATGTCCACACGCGTATGTTCCTTCTGATATGAGGACATTACGCGCAGAACTGTCTCCAGACTCCTCTCACTGTCACTGACTGTATCTGAATCAGTTAAGAGCACCTCAGTTAGGCCGTCACACTCCTGGTAATTCCTTGATGAATCTGAGCAATTGTGGATTTTACGGCTGCCGGAATGAGCTCCGCGCACGAGTGGGACAGGAGGGGGTCAACCAGCTACTCATAAACGGGCCTCTCGCTGACAGACCGGCCAATTCACTCAAGCGCAGCGGCACCATTAACGGCTCTTGTAAAACCACCGGTGACCTTTAAATATATCTCCATGCTGAAGATACCGCCACCATCTGTACAGACGACTATTATAGATGTGACGGGATTCTTTTAAAGAGGCAGTCGCTTTCTGCTTTATCTTTCGTTGCAAAAGAACGGTGCCACTCCCACTTAAGGTCTGCCGCTTCAAAAAGAGGTGACGTTACTAAGATAGCGCAAATGTTATAGTGTATTGCATCGCTGTTAAATATACTGTTGCACAATTCCTGGATAGGACGTTTAGATTTATCTGCATCATTTCTCTGGAATTGGATGCAGTGTGGCAGCATAGACCACAACGAGAGAGGACATTTATTATTTTTATTTTTCATTCTAGCTGTCTTTAATTTATTTAATTATCCGTTGTTGTTGTTTTTGTAACCGGACTGAAAACCACGACATCAGCTCATAAATTAAAACAGTGTCCAAAAGAATTAAATCACACTGACAACATAGGATTCAAAATTTAAATTAAACCTTTGAAACAAAGAGCTATAATTTGGTAGAATTTAAAACAAAGAATCATTCAGATGTAAAATTAATTTAAACAGATTATAAACTATTATAAGGTCAACTGACTGAATAAAAAAGTTTGAATAACTGAATACCAAACATAACTTCATTAACATAAGTTAAATTACCTTCTTCCATTGAAGCACATGGACCATCAGGACAAACAAACCTAGGAGTCAGCTCAAGTGCATTAAAGCAGGTAGAGATACCAAACACTATAATTCTGGAATCCATGTCAATTTGTGACCTTTTCTCACTCAAACTATACTAAATTGTCATTTGCAGAGAAGTTGTATCGAACTAAAAGTTGCAAAACATTTTAATTACTGGTCTCAGAATTTTGGACCCCTGTGTGTTGAGGTGGTCTTTTTTCAAAACATCATCCGATCCTATCCACAAACATTCTCCAGGTGTTTATTGAATTAGTCAATATGACAAGTGTAAATGGGTGTTGTAGGGAAGTCAGTCTTTTGGGAAATGAGAGCAAGACTGCAGTGTTCTCCTGTCCCCCATAAATGCCAGTGTGGTTTGAGTCATTACTGCATAGCGGGATAGAAGCACAGTATTAGAATCACCCTCAGCATTTCTGCTCTCTGTTACACTTTAGCAGAGCCATAAAGTCAAACACAAAGAGACACAGAAGCAGCACTTCTGTCTCCCCATATCACTAAACTGGCAAATCACAGTGACAGAGCTGGAGAGAAGGCAGGATAAGCCAATTACAGGTGGCTGGCCAGCAAACCCACCCCAAGAGACTGTTGTGGATAAAAAAGTTACCTTCCTTTTTGAAACATTCTCTTTTTATCTCTTTTTCCCATTTTGTCTTTCCTTCTCATTCACTCACAAGAATTCAATTCATTAACGATAACAAAATTAACAAAATGATTCAGATGGAGGAAGAGGGTTCGATGACATCACTCCTGCGCCAATGTTCTTTAGAGTTATCCATCAAATCTAGAAGCTTTTTTGGGTGTTGTGGGCCTTTCTCCCTTCGGCAGCCAATCAGAAGGCCTATTTTTAGCACGAGCTAACACAGTGGCCTTCTAAGTGGCAGATGGTATTGGGTGGGGGTTGGGTACAATTTACAGTAAACAGATTCTTTATCCTTGGCAGGTCATGGGGAGCATTAGAACACCATAGGCCATGGCTATTTAATAATGGAACATTCCAGAAAATATATGCTTGAGGAGTCTTGGGAAAAGTTTAAACATCTCACGGCTGATATTATACACAATTGTAAGTATAATGTGGTCCATCTAGGTGGAACATTTTCACCCTAACGCAAATTAGTGATCAACTCTGCCAAAAGCAAAAAAATATTTTTGAACCACGTTGAGTTAAATGCAACTTCCAAAAATAAAGATGCTGTGGCTGAAATTATTTATATGCCTAAATTTGGTCAGTACAATCGAGTTTCTCCTTTAATATATCAAAGTTGCTCTTTTTTATACAAGGAAAATAGATGATCATCACAGCCTGCTAAATTCAAGTTCAACGTGTTTTATTAAAAAATAAATAAATAAAAACCTGAATGTGAGGCCAGGATTGGAATCCATATCAAATCAAACTTGGAACAACAAAAACTGTAATACCAGATTATCCCATTTTACACGTATATAAATGATTAAAAACGCTTATAATTTGCACAAAAAAAAAAACAGAAAACAACACCAACATGTCTAGACATGTCTAGATGTGTAATGATGCCATCTTTACAACATACTTTTCCAAGAAGTGATTGTCTCCTCACACACAAACAGCTCAATAAATGACAAGGAAGAAGAGCATGAGAAAAAATGAATATTACGTTGTATGCGGTGCAGACGCGGAATGCATTAAGTCTGGCATTTGCAACACATTGTGAGCTCAGCAGGATAGCATCTCCGCATAAAGTGAGAGCCTCTCAGCTTAAAGATAAGCAGCCACACACAGCCTCCAATTTGTAACGCAATGATTTGCTCGTTTCGTTTGACTAAGATCGTATTTTTTGCATAAAATACATTTGCAATTCAAATCAAACTAAACAAATTTGGGAATTTTTTAAAAACTAT
This sequence comes from Botia almorhae, assembly GCA_036877575.1. Classification (NCBI taxonomy): domain Eukaryota; kingdom Metazoa; phylum Chordata; class Actinopteri; order Cypriniformes; family Botiidae; genus Botia; species Botia almorhae. Next base: position 4,301 of record JAZGTJ010001033.1, read on the forward strand.
TTCAAAAATGTGAAACTTTTACTTTATATGAAACTGCATTACATTATTACAGTGTCTGTTTCAAACTGTACACATAGGCAGCATTAAACAGTTTCACCAGATGTTTCTGCTTTGTAACATAACTGTAGCTCTAAAAAGAAAATAAAGGAATTTTTGAATTCATACATTGAGTATTTTGGCTAAGGTGCATTATTATGTAGCACTATGTCACAGTGGGAGAAGACAGGGTTTATTCTCTTTGGAGAAAAATGGACTCTGGTATTGTGGTATTATTGGGACTGGAACATGAGAGTTTTATGAGCTACTAGAAGACAATGTTTCCTGCCTGAGTTGGTGCCTTACAGCCAATGACTGACCATCATTAATGACTAATCACGCAGTTAAAAACACACTTTTCAATTAGCCCTCCACAGGGTGTGTTTATGTCTGTGTATAAAGCTATCAGGAGCCTAATGCAGTCATTAGAAGGTCAAGCCGCACCAATGGAACACAGAATGCGGATGTTATATGATTGGTATAGCCTTACTAAGAATGGTAATTCTGTCATCACTCATCCTCATGTCAGTTTAGATTTGCATTTCGTTTGTCATTTTTCCCATGAAATATGAAACCACAAAAAGCTCCAAAAACTACCACAAAGAAGTTAATAAACTGTATCAATATATTCCAATTCTTCTGAAGCAATAAAGCTTTGTGTAAGGCAAACATTGACATTGAAATAATTGTTTTATTTTATTCAGTCTTTTTTGAACTGCTAACCTGAGAACCAGATAGATTCTAAACTAGATTCTTAAAAATTCCTCCCTTTGTGCGCCTCAGAAAAACAGCATCCTGGTTTGAAATGTAACGATGAGAGAATTTGCTTTTTTTGTGCAACGTTCCTTTAAACGTTACTTTGTATCTTACCCCAAAAAATAACGACTTGAGGCACATTATCCTGTAAATGGTGTGTACTGTCATAAGAGCTAATGCATTCAAGATCTGTAGTCTATAAAGGCAGCGTAGAGGACTAGGAGGGGCAAAGGGAGTTATAGGAAGCCATGCTGGGTCCATCTAAATTACACAGTCCATAAAACTGTAATAGGAAGACGATCAGTAGCTTATATCAGTAAGACTTTGCAGGGTATTTACCTTTTTATATGGGTGTAAATTTTACAGTGACCAAGGGCAATGGAAATCTTGCTGCTTAAACTGAGAACCTTGCGAGTGACTCAGAAGTAGAGCCAGGGTCATGTGCACATGACTGGATAATGTGAGAAAGAGAGATGGAAAGAGAACAGGAGAGATTTGAGGAGATATTTAAGGGAGTAATGTTTGCAAGTTATACAGATAACCTATAATGGTTTATTACAGTGCTGAGGAACTTTGTTAATAAACTATTATTTAAGGTAATTGTGAGTAATAATCGAGGGAAAATAGGAGCTCACAAATCCACTTTAGTTTTGCAATCATATAGTATTTATAACATCATCTGTTAAGGCAAAATGTAATTGAAAAAATTAATAAGCTTGATTGTGATTTCATGATGTTAACAATAGTGTTTGGGGGATTGAAAGTGGTAATAAAATGTCGGTATTAGAAACCCAATTTGCATTAGCAATAAAATAAAATATTTGATAGATTATTTTGTCAATGGCCACAAAATTAAAAGCATCTGTTATGACCTTGTCAGTGACCTCAAAATTGACCTCATTAACTACCTCATTTTAAACTCATCTGTACCTATTTTACAGCATCAATATATTTTACATTTATTGGGCAGATGCAAATACGCACAAACCTAAATGGTCTAAACAGACAGCTGGGGGAGGATGTACAGAAACCTGCTACATTCAGGCTTTGACATTTCAGTGGTTCCAGGTTCAAGACAGGCATCTTGATGCAACAAATACCAAAGGGCTATTTTCTGGTCAAAGGCGAAACAGCGTGAGTCTGAAAGCACATAATTCTCCTCTGATGACGCCACCTGCAAATACCCAAAGACAAGAAGAATTCAGATGACTCATGCACACATGCTGATCCCTGGCAGCCTGCAGATACTGTGAATATCATGCTTTCATGAGAATTATGACCCAATCCAGTACAAACATTGATTTTCCAAACAACTAAATAGCCAAGTTTTTGAGTATTGGCATAAATTCTGGTTCAGTTTGCTGCTTATTCTGATATATATATATATATATACATACAGTATAATGAGCACTGGCTGGTGAATAAAGTGTAACAGTGTAGATGAAAGAATCTACAGTTTTATTCAACAAGCATTTCATCACCCATCAGGTCGACTGTCAATACCCACAGAAACTAATGTACACCACAAACAGACACATCCTGGAACATGAAGAAAAGAAAACATTTATTTATTTTCTCTGACCGAAGCAACTATTAATAGGTGCGCTTTTGACAAGGCTTCTTATTGCGTAAGGGATTCAAATGGGAAAATACATTTTTGTTTTTCACAGTAAAACAACATTGTTTTATTTGTGTTATTTTTATATTGTAAATGATGTTATAACATTACAAATATGAAATATGAACCTGTCAAAAAATAATGCCCAATTATATATTAACACCACTGAACAATTTTTTTTATGCTAATTAGATAAAAGCAGCTATAGTTTGGTTCAAAAGTCTGACTCCACATTTAAAATCTGGGATTCTAAACTTATTAAACGTATTAAAAATATTACACAAAAATATTGCATTGTCCATGTTAAGCCTCTTGTATAAAAGGTCAGATTTCTTTGTTTCCACTGAAGCGCACAGGAGGCTCTTGGAAACATTCTCAAATCATTTTGGTACGTCATGGATCATCAGGTTTCGCACAAACCTGCCCGGTTCATGCAATCACGAGAACATGAAGCAAATGAAACACTTATCAAACACTAATAATAATAGTATTCCGATTTTTTTTGTATGTATATGCTGATAATATAATTTAGATGGACAATATAGCTTAAGCGCTTTTGTGAGTGTTCACTGTGTAAGTACAAAATGTAATAAATTCAAATTCTTCAAATTAAATGAAACTGATTAAATTAAACCATCAAACATTTGTTAATCAAATAACAATCCCAAGTAATCTGGAGAGCTTTGAATCTAACTCATTAGATTTAATATATTTTTTAAACTATTCTGACAAGGCAGCAATTACATAATAGCTAAAAAAATCCACTGCTGTCATATCTACTTTATACCCGACAGATCTTGATAAATGCTGTAAGATTGAATAAAACCTCTATAAACCTTAAAGAACAGAAAATCACATTACATTTTACACTGTCATCTCTGATACAGTATTTCTCACAGTCAGTTTTGAAATGAAAGTTATTAACATGTCTAACTCCAGTGTGTCAGGAACCCTTTTAAGACCCCCCTTCTCCTAATGACTACATGTGGAACGAGGTGTTGAGAGGTGAAGATTAGCACCCTGCGAACGTTCCTTTCGAATAGAGTACTCTCTGAGCACATTAAAGGCTGGAAAATGACTATGTCACAGCACTACACAGTCTTGAAAAGGTCATCCACACAACTCTTAGATACCAAGGTAGTGTTATTTTAAACAGTACCCAGAGCAATTAAAACCCAGGAACATGCAGTGAGAATAACTGTGGATATTCAGAGCTCTGGTCGACATGTCCTGTTGCTCTAAGACAGTTTCTACAGTCTTAATTCCCTCGGTAAATACGAGAAATATTACAAACAAAGGAATTGAAAAAATTGTTTTGCCACATGAGTCGAATAGCAGCCGTCAAAGCAAAGATCAGCTTGATTAGGAAATGACATCTGCAGTTTTTGTGTTTGCGTGTATAATTCTGCTCCCTTCGCAGGAAATTTTTCTTTAATCTTTAAACTACTTTTCTCTCTTCGGTACAGCACATAATTACAAGCAGAACGAAATATTATTACGAAAATGTTATAAGTGAAGATGGAGATATTAGGCCCTTTTTGTCCTGCGAATAAATTTTGACAATAAAGCAAAGTTTGTTCTTCTTGTCCTTGTCCTTTGGGTAAAAAGTCCAAATTAAATTAATATATAAGCTTAAAACACAGCGTAACTTCAGGCCATTATAATCACTGTGGCCACACCTGTACATCCTCAGCTGGCTTTCTTATTATTCTTATATAGTTACTCCAGAATACTCTAAAGATGTCATCACATACTCTTACAGACAATAGCGGCGGTGACATGGATGTTTCTGAAACATCGGGTCGCTGAGCAAAGCTCTCCTGTACTGAGGATGATGTCACCATCACGGGCCTTTTTAATATGCAGAGGTTGTAATCAGATTGTGAAAGGGGGCTTCAGGGGGGTCTTGAACGAGTAGGCCACTCTGACATAAGCACACCCGCTGCCTTTATTACAATCCTAATGACACACTTCGCATGCTGCATGCTGGGAGCTTGACTTCAGGGGGTCCATCTGAAACAGCTGCAGGAACCAGCGATGTGTCATCAATGCGCATCAATCGCCTGCCTTCCCCTTCAAAAAAAAGAAAGAGGCAAAAGAAAGAAACAGAGCCCTTCAGATAATGTCTTTCATGGTTCAGTGGCCTTACAGGGGTTCCTCCTGCATGGCCCTGAAATGGGCAAATTAATAGTTGCTTTGGAACAAATTGGAATTACACCCCTCAATGCATTAATGTCAGAATACAGGCCAGATTCCCTGACAGGGTGAGGAGACGAGAAGCTTTGTGAGGCAATGAGATACTAAGATAAATCAGCATTTACAGTCTTCCTCTTGCCCCTGTGGTGTGTGAGAGTGGTTAAATGACGTGCACTGTGAGTAAAGGACACAACAGAGCTGAATAAAGACAATGTTCTGTTGGTGTGCCCACCGGCAAGCTCCACTGAAGCCATGAGAAACACATCTAAAATGCATCTATCATTTGAGCGATGGCTGTAATGTTTTCATTTTTAAATCATTACACTCAGTAACATCGTAAAACAATGGCTCATTGAGGGCTTTAAAGGGATAGCACCCTCAAAAATGACAATTTTATCATTTATACTCACCATGAGTCCCGCTCCATTTTTGCCGAATAGAAAAAAGTGACTTGGACATTCTGCTAAACATCCACTTGACTGATGTGTTTAAGCAGTTGCATTTAAAATCAATGACAAAAATTGCTTTTAAAAATAAGTAACGTTTATTACGAATATCATGTTTTCCAAGTACCTAAATACAGACTCTTTTTGAAATTGAATTGGGGCAGATAAAATGTTTCATTTTCAATATATTCAAATGGAAATGGTTAAAACACACAATAGCCTCAACCAAATGTTGATGCATGAGGGTGGGCGATAAGGACGGTATAGCTGAGATTTGCAAAAATAAAATAGACTTTGCTTTTGCAATCAATTACTGATGGATTATCAACATAACACAAGCCGTCAGTGAAATTAATTGTCAGTCATTGTCAATACAAGTTTGTAATATGTATAATGCATTGATGTTCCAAAAACAAAAAGATAAACCAAAGGCAGATATAAAATAGAGACATTTATAATAAAGAACATATATCAACAGTGTATAATCTCTGTATAGAAAAAATATGATTTGAAATGTTGCTTGTTGAAATTCTGGGGACACAATATCATGAAGGATATCCCATCCAGGCTGAGCAATGGAAAATGTCAATTAGTGTATGAAAAATAACCTTTATAAAATAAGGGTCTTTGGGCTAGACACGAATCACAAGCCAGAGAGCATGTAATGAAGGTAGAATCAGGTTCATATGCAGATGAAGGAACAGATGTGTATTCGGGTAATACTGCTGTATCAGCATCATCAGTGAGATCTTTCCACTTCAATGATCATTCACTTGGTTGAGCCCCATTCATAAGATCTTGAGCTGATTCACAGATGGCTGACTTGAATATGAATATATAGAATTTCCAGTATGTTTTGTAAATATATAGAGGTCACAAGGCTGATGATTTTCCACCAAAAATATTTATGTTTTATCTGGTTAACAAAGCAAGAGAGAGTCAAACTTGTAAAGCAGTGGCGCTCTGTGTACGTTTTTGCATCCTGCTATTCAGCAGGAAATAAGGTGATGTCACTGAGTGTGTAGACATGACTATTAATTCACGTGAGGTAACACTGAGAATTGTTCAGTTCGGGATCTCTTGCTCTGTCATTTCCTCTTTCACCAGCTCTGTCTCCCCTTCTCGTGGTTCTTCCTCCTCCTGAAAAATAAAAGAGGGTCTTACTAAAGAAACACATAATAAAAAGCATTTTTCTATCATATTAATACCCTTTTAATAGGCTTTTAATACCCTCATTAATGAATCAGGCCCAACAGCCATCACAACACATTACCCAAGTTTCTTGAAATTTCTACATTCCTCCTTTACATTTCTGTGCAAAAATCACTTTGGCTTGCTTGGCTGCATTGTAGCCGTCCATAACTGCATTGGCAGCCAATTGAACAAATGCACACTCAGTAAATGCTAATCTTATTATGGATTTTCAGCAAATCAGTTACAACCTCTGTGGTATATAACACCACCTAATTAATATTCATAAACCAAGCTGATAAGGTTTAAAGTGCGGGTCCCCTGAATTCAGATTGTCTCTACACCTCTGGCTTGAGTAATGCATTTCAAATTCAAAGCAGACACACAACAAAGCAAATTTTTCAAACAGCTTTACACAAAGTCACCTCTTACTCAAATAAAAAACTGAAATTAAAAAGCCACGCAGAAGTCCAGAACATGTTGATTTTAGCATGTCTGCTGCAAGAGAACAGAGAGCAAACGTCACGCCAGAGTCACTTACAGAGTCACTTACAGAGGCTGCAGATTTAGAGGGGACAACAAACAGGAAATGACGGCCGTCTCAGCTTTTAAGTGAGTCTGACAGATGCAATTATCCTCTCCTCCAAAGGTTAATAAACACATCTACACACTGAGTCCCGACCACACACTACACTCAGAACAGCTGAGAAACACATCATGATTCATGCCTTTACTTACAGACCACGTCAAGTGTGTGTACACGCATACACACACACACACACACACACACACACACACCAAGAAATCTTATTAAAGCATCTATTGTTTCTTTACTCAAAGCTTTTCATGCTTTTACAGACGCTAATCCCATGAGAAAGGTAATAACATAGTAGTTACACAGTAATTACACGGTTATAAAGCGTGACCGCGATGTAAGGACACCTAATATAGACCTCCTTTATTTTTCTAAGAAATTTTAACATCGGAATTCTGAAACAGGAGTAGTAAATGTCGGCTTCAGCAGCTGTCTCAGCAGTTCATCTGAAGAGACAGCTTCGCCTTATTCAGCACTGTCTCTCCCATATGGGTCTTGTCTCTGTCTGTGGATGCGTTTTGATATGCAGCCAGGCCTTTATGAAAAACGAGTTACTTTTTCACGAACTCTCAGTACTTTGCCATTGCCGGCCTGTGGGGAGATATAAATCTCGTGGCGGGACGACACCTCATGAACCTTGCTGCCGGATCGGCCAATGACATCCACCAAATCTCTCTGACAAGCCCGCCAATTTTCCAATTATTTTCGGTGCCATATGTTATCATCAGGCCAGTCAGCACTTAAGGGGGATGCTAACAATCTCATAAAGTGCCTGGACTGAGCTTTGTCACACTCCTGCGGACACACATGGACACAACCTTACACACGTGCACCCACAAGTCTCTGGAGGTCTGTGATTAATGGTGTTTATGAGGAAAGGGTGGAATCAGAGCTCTTAGACAATTTTTGGCATGCTGGACATGACGTGTTATGACGAGTTGATAAACTCTGATACTGTGGCCTCTAACACAATATGATGCATTGCAGCTGCGTAGTGAGCTCAGCCGTAGTTAGAAACTTGGGGAAAAAAATGGAGGAAAAAATTAAAAAATTAAATTAATGGCATAAAATTATGACATTTAAAATGCATTCAACAACCTGCCCTGATCAGACGTTTTTAAATCTCCTAAAAAAAGGTCTTGTCAACACCACCACATTGCCAAAACCTACCTATAATATAGTGTACCCTTGCTTAATGAATGCCAGTGTTGTTTACCTGTGTTTATTAGCTTAGCCAACAAACAATAATGATATTGTAAGGTTAAGATAATATTTATTGTAATATTTGTATATATTTATTTAGAGAACACATTAGAACAATATTCTAATTAAAGACTATTTAGAGCTAGGTGTTTAAAATCGACATACAAATAAACTGCTAGAGAAAGCAAGATTTTTGGACCCTTCCTTAGAAACAGTATAGCTGTTTTGACAACTTCCCGAGTGGCAACTAGCCCCTGGTCTACTCTGTCTGTTCTCCTGTTCAGTGTTCAGCCTGAGGACAAGAAAGACACTATAAAGAATAAAAGTAAAGGACTCAAGCAATCTGTCCATCCACAGTCAAAGAAAATGCTTGCCTGGAAAATGTTGATATATATTTTTCAAAATAAGAATAATTCCAAAATGTGACGTTTCTTTCCACTCCACTTCAAATCTCTCCTTTTTTTAAAGGGTGCTCATTTTGCCGACAGTGTGACATTTGCTTTGTGAAGCAGAGACATCGTGGAGATGCTGGCCCTCCGAGGGCCCGATCACGCTGACAGGCAGCAGCTTTGTGGGATATCTCCATCACTCTCCTCTGGGGAAAGCCGGAAGCCTTCATTTCTGCCATTCACTCTCCATGCAGCAGCCAGCCCTCTGGCTACGACTTATACACGTATGATAATGAAATGCCACATTCTTCATTCTAATTGCATTTTAGATTTTAAAAGGGCAAAAAAAACTTTGCTTAAGCAAAACAGTGAGAACGACAGCGTAAGGGAGAGTCTAAGCAAGCAAAGACGAAAAGCAAACGCTTGATCTGGACCCTAGGTGGCAACAAAGGCATGTGGTGTGTTAATGCATCTGAGTCAAGGACCCCTGCTGCCATACACAATCAAACCCTGTCCTTTTTCTTCTCACCCACACAACAGGCAGCAAACTTCATAAAGTGGGATTAAAATAAAGCTGTGTTAAAAAAAAATTACATAAAAATAATTAAAAATTTACAATGCTGTCTTTACTTTAATAAGCTATAGCACCCTTTATCAAGCTGGCACAGGCCTCAAAGAATTAGCGGGCTAATTAGTATGACTTAATTCTTTATCAAGTTTTCTGCTTTCATTGTATTTACTTGTGCATGTGCAGAGAGGGGCTTTTATGTGATGAAGGGAACGGATGGCGTTTCGGTCTCCCCCCGTTTGATAAGTGTTGGCGTGAACCCGCAAACCCGCTTGCTCCGTGGAAGATGGATTGATGTCCCACAATGATGATGAAAACACGCAGCATGTAAGGAAGCAAAAGCAGCATCTACAGAAAATGAAGCACCATGGCTTAAACCAATGGGTGTCTTTAAATTGCAGAGGGAGGGAGGGAGGGGTGGAAGAGAGAGAGCGCTATTAGACTCTGGATTATTCATGACCCCTCCTAACCATCTCTCTTCATGGAGGAAAAATATTTATTAATAAAAAAGAAGACAGATACTTTTTCTTGATATATATATATGGAGGGGTCTAAAATTGAGACTACATTAAAAGTCTAGGATTCAAAATCTAATAAAGTTTAATGCTGAAATTGAGTTTATTTTATTAATGCAAAACTGTTATCAAGAAGAATTACTAATTGAAACTTCGTACACAGATTAGGTCAATAATTAAAGAAGTTTGTGACTGTTAACTCCTGTTTCAAATGAAAGCAAGGAAATTTGACACAATTTGATACAAAGATGGTCTTCAAAACATTCCTAAATTATGATGGGATAACATGGATCGTGGAATGTTGCACACTTGAGAGGTCCAGCTTGAGTGAATGTTGTCATTGTAAAGCAAAAGGGAAACATTAAATACTACAACAATGTACATTGTTCACTCAAATTTGTATTGTGAAATAATTTGCAAATAATAGTGTAATGGTTTCAGACTTTAGGAGCCCATTGTTGATCAGAATCCTGAATCTAAATGACACATCTGGGACTGTACAGCTAGCTACACGAGTAAACAACTTCAACGATGGTCTACAAGTACATATCTGAGATGTGTATCCATTACACTGTAGCAGATGCAACACAATGGCATTCAGTCATAAACACTCGGTTCATTAGGCAGCTGAGGCTGTGCGTTACGCGCTACATTGAACCACCTCTTGCCCCATCGTCTTGTTCCCTCACACACCCTCTCCCAGCAAAACCCAATCACCAGAAAGCACAATTAAATTTCATGAGTATGCATATTTGCGCTTTCCCATTTTCATTTATTACAAAGGGCATTCATTAATCTACCTTTTTTCCCTGAGAATGGATTTTCATTTTACTGAGGTGTGACAGATATTGAGGTGAACTTACCAAGAGTCGGTTAATTAAATCAGCAGTAAAATGCACAAGCCTGAGATTTTTTCTCCTTTTTTATTTTTATCCACATCTGATAAGAGCCAATGCTGTGGGGAGGGGGTGTGGTTCACGGACAAGAAGGTGCTTTCTCTCCATTTCCAATTTCAGCTGTTTCAGGTAAAATATTAAATCACAAATAAATCTAAGTGCTCAAGCTCAGTGAGAAAATTGGCTGCCGTGAATGGAGGCTCTCGGCAAATGGACGGATAGCAGGGGAAAAACTAAACAACATCTACCATAAAAGCAGATGCAATAAAGAGCGCGCTAATAAAGTAGTACTAAAACAGGGACTTGCAGGTGAAAACAAATGAGGCGCATCTGCGACTACAGGCAGTGCGGTGAGTAATGTTAAGCACGCTCAGTGAACCCGTGGCACGCCTGCACCCAGAGGTTAAATTGGGATTCTGGAGGTGGGGAACCCAAACATTTAGTGAGGCGTAGAAGAGCTATGACATGGCCCTATACAGAAATAATACACAAATAACAACAATTGTTCACGTTATGTTTTAGTTAGGTGGTAAGACTGCGTAAAAAAGCAAGCAAAATTGCTAATGCATGTCAGAGAGAGGATGTTTGAGGGCACATTTGGATGCATATTATGTTGCGATTTCTCTGGAACAGAGAGCGAGCTGTGGTGCGAGGTGAAACGTCTGCAGTGTGTGAAGGATCAGAGAGCACTGTACTGTACTGGATCAATCAAAAACTGGAGCATACAAATAATGGAATGGATTGACAAACACAAGACTTGCTGATTTAACACATAAACAATGTAAATAAAAGATAGCTAAATGCTGTTCTAAATCATTCTGGCCTACTTTAAATCCTGCTCATACCCGCATGTGTGGCGGGTGCCTCATGAAAAGTTTTTTTTTTACATTTACATTTATGCATTTGGCAGACACTTTAATCCAATCCAATTCAGTATTTTCATCTTATCAGTGCGTGTTCCCTGGGATTCGAACCCACAACCTTTGCTCTGTTAACACAATGCTCTATTAATAGAGCTACAGGGAAACTTTTTAAACCGATCACAGGAAAGAATGGAGCTTATGACAGGACTATGTGTGTGTGGCTATGCTGCAATGAACAGCATGCAGTTTGTTGATCTCTATTAATTTGATGTATAGCATCAGAGCACAGTCCTCTTGGGTGCATTTGTTAAACAGTGTGCAGGTCTGTATATGTGCATACGGGAGTGAAATGGAATCAATTTTTAAAGATTTGTTAGTATGTGTGCAGGACTGAAGACATTCCCATAGCTGCTACAAGCCTTTCTCTGTGTCAACAGATACAAGGGGGATATCCTATTAAAAACAGCTAAATGAAATAAAGCCCTGCATCGCCTAAGAGTCTCTTCAGATTTCTAAATAGCACTGAGGTCAGAGGTTTATACACTCTTGTCATGTTCAATGTCACCTTTAAGGAGTGTGATAAGGTAATTCCTGGTCCTTTATTAATAATGCATGCGGAGGAGACACTCTCACCCTCCTCACTGCGCTCTCGTTGTCGTCTGGTGGGTTGACAAGCTCTGCTTCACGTCACTAGCTTATCTGAATGAAAGGAGGAAGCGGTCACACCTTCTAATCTTATTTTATGTCTTGAAGCTAATTTTGATTAACTAGGATCAAAGATTCCACCACTGTGGTTTGACAACACAACAATGCGTTTGTTTGGATGCTTCATTGACAAACACTCCCACAAATCTGGCATTCATCCACAAATCTTCTGTTCGGGAGAATCTACAAACGGTTTACTTTAGGTTGACACATTAAGCTGAGATAGAAGAATGGAAATAAACAAACATACTTTTATCAGCTGATAAATGTTATCAGCTTTAAACTTCAAGAAACAAAATTAATGCAAAATTGTCCTGCAAGACCCCTTGGGGTACTGACAACATGTTGTGACACCTGATGTTTTCAGTAGCCCAGCTCTTTTAAAGTAGTTAGAACCTAGATCAAGGAAATGACCAAAGAACTAGGCTGTAGCTGCTTCAGAAGATGGGCTCCCTGGGTGGATTTGAAAGGTTTATAGTTTCTGTGGTAAATTGGACCATATTTACCAAAACATAAAGCCGCTTCGTTACTGAGAGGCTTGACCAGTCCACCCTATTACCAGGTTGTGTCGTAGAGGGACTGTGAGGGAGTTATAAAAACCAATAAGTGCTGAGAAAGTGACCAACGGGACAGCTGGAATTTGCCATGTCATCTCCAGGGTCCTGTTTACTGTGTAAATTGGCCCCTGAGAGGGCAGGAGGCATCCAGCTTGCCTAGTTAAAGTGATGGACGTGACTCTGGTGCATTGATTTTCCCTGTCTGTACACTCTCTCTACCCAACCCACCAGCATGCCAGAAACAATAAGTTAACTTCTTGTAGGATCAAGCCACCTGCTCTTGAACCCCCAACCTTTAGTCTAGAGTTTGTCTATAGTGGTAGAAAGCTACAATAGTTCACCCTATATACGGCTGACCATAGCTTTCAGATGTCGTTTTAACACATACGCCACACAATAATTTTCCTTCTGATAAGTGTGGGGCTGATGTGTGTAAAGGTATTTTGAAGGAGACCTGCTACAAACCTTTTTGTTTGGCTAGTAAAAACGGAATTGCTAACAAACTGCTAACATTTTTACCCTTCATCCTGTCAGATGGTAATCAAATGCCATCCGGTCATGAGTAATGATCTCTATTTTCCCCTACAAATTTCATTCTATGGTAATGCATCAGAGTGGTGGACTTAATTAAGTTAATTAGCTAAACTTAATTAGGCTGTTTGGTGGGTCAGTCTGCCAAGGCTCTGACTGATGACTGATGCACTTGTAAAGGTAATCGTTCCCAGAACCTGAGCTTAACAACAAATCGAATATTAGCAACTGCCTCACAAAAAAATACGTAATATTTTACAGAATGTCTATATGACACAAAAATAGAAGTCTCAGTAAATTAAAACAGCCCAGAAATAAACCTTAAGGTCGAAAAGTAGCCCGGTTAAAAAATAAACAGTCCACATCTCGGCATGAGAGAAATGCATTTGTCTAATTGCTGCGGTAACAAGGTCTTTGACCCAAAGTCTAGATAGTGAATGAATTAATATCTCATAAAAGCTGTTCTTAAGGCATTCTCTATTGTCGTCTGAGTGGGGTGCACCTTGTGGCATTTTCAAACACACCACAGATCTGCTGGGACTTTTTATCACGAGGGTGAGCGGCGGTGACACGCGGGTGTAAATAAAGCTCAAACAAGCCCCTCTCCAGCACCTAACGGGCTCTCAAACTAAAGGCCATCCATATATTATGGCAGGACTGTCATTTTATTACCCGAATCAATTCGGTAGGGCTAAGAGGTGACAGCAGAGGGATGTGGCCTTCGTCAGCCGGGGGTTATCTAACGCACACAGGCAGGGAAATACACAGCCCGCGTAATGAACTCTACTCTAGCTAATAAAGCCTTTATGGCTAGGCTATGTGTGAACTGATAGTAGCATCGCCCGTGTACGACTGCATGCTAATAAACAAATGAAAATGAGATTTTCCTCTCCACCCCGTTTTTGGGGCGGGGAAAGTAAGGCAAACGCAATTAAGTGATTTAATAACTCAAACGTCTCGATGGGACAAATCATCCACCGAGAAACAAGTTAAACAACATTTTATATTAATCAAGACCTCAGTGGCAAAAACCCATTTATGGTGACCTTTAAATGGGTAATGAGTGTGAGAAATTCACACAGATAGATAACCACATGGCAAGCTCAGGAGTATCTCGTACCCTCCAATCAACAGCCTCAGCACCTGAGGATCAGCTTCATGTTTAACAGTCTGAGGTCTACAGTGAGTTAAGCACCTGTCTGTTTTGATGGAGAGGCTGAAAGATGGTTCCAAAAAGTGAGATCCTCTCACAACTGTTTCTCTATCTCTCACTAATGCTCCTCCCTCACATTCAGAAGTCAAGGCCATAAGGGATAACAAATCGCCTCTTCAGTCGCACGCTTCTGAACCACTACCTCTTCATTCCGCGCTGGCAAATCAAAGCATCGCTCCCCTTTAATGTCGACCCCCCACAATCTCGGCGAGGAGAATTATACATGAAGCTGGCTGCATTTTAAGATGGCATTTTAAAAAACATCCAGACCAACTACAGGTAAAGAGGTCTCAGCAGCAGATTACTGAACTTACGAAATACTTAAACACAGTGCTCATCTCTGAGTGCTCTTTAGTTCCCATAATGGAATCAATTATGTTTCAAATGGCATCCATAGTCAAAGCCACTGGCACAGCCATTGCAACTTTTGTTGCAATAGGTCAGATGTATCTGTATTTACAGTGTGAGGATTGTTCATGCAAATGTGAATGACGTTTAAATGTCATGGTACTCTAATTCTGAACAAACTTCAGATCCTTGCTTAAAAAATAAATACGACACACATAAAACATTAAAGGCAACACGCATATGCTATTCACACGTTGTTCTAGCAGTGTCAAGGTCAAGAATTCTATAACCAGTCAACACATACTGATAAAAATGTATATTTTAAATGTATTGTAAGACGATTTGGATAAAGCATCTGCCAAATGAATGAATCTAATTGTTTCTGAAAACAAACACAAATAGCAAAATCTGCACCTAATCTGACATTAATTAACTCTAATGAATGTTAAACATTAGAGTATAGACAAACAGCCAAGTTTTGTAACTTTGGTGTAAACAGTTTGTTCAGGGTTTATATTGGGCTCTGCCTTTAACAACAAGCTGCTTCTAGTTTAAAAAATTGTTTTGGAGAAATTGTTCTGTTGCCTATCCTGTCATCGCTGACGTTTAGCTAGAGAAAGAACATACAATTATACCATTAGAAGAAGCAAATAAACAGAAACCAGACACCGTGGATGAGATAAGACAACAGGTCCTACTAAAATCACACGCAGCATGTGTGTATCAGAGACGGTGAGAATGCTAGAGAGGTGTGTGGCCTGGATTTCATGTGTGTGTGTCTGTGATTAAACGGGATTGCGTCTGGTCTCTGAAAGTCCCTGGAGAGATGCTGGTCTCACGGCTGGCTGTCACTGAACACATTCTGAAGGCAAAGGCTTGTTTAATCCCTGTGGCCCTGGTGCACCTCCCACTGTCTAAAGCTCTTTTCTCCGTCACCACTCGCTTTCCTTGCATTGCTTTTGTTTTGAACTGCAAAGCTCTCATTTTGTAGCAGCAGGTTACCGATCTGCAGCTTTTCTTCTACGCCTTTGACTCACAATACCCTATTTACGAGAGATACACCGCACACACAAAGGGGGTCTTGCTGCCAGAACATAATTCTTCATCAGTCGATTTTATGAGCAAGAGATTAGTCAGTGTATTTGAAATAAATGTGTCTTACGTCACAAGACTGAGAGCACTTTCACGTATCTGGTAGACTTTTAACAGACTCAAGAAATGTCTGTTTAATGAATGTTTTAGCAATTGTTTTAACATATGTATCACAACATTTGCATAATATAAGAAGCCTGTGGAAAAATTATATCTCTGAGACAAGACTGTAATGAGTTTACAGTTACGTTTCACTGAAGTACCAACTCAGATGTTCCCCTTAAAATTTCGTAGAGATTAATTAAACAGAAACAATAAGACAGATGCCAGCTGTATACAGTAAAAGCAAAGCGCAATACAATTTAATGTGTATAGCACAGCTCAGATAATTTGGTTTTGGAAGAATGGAATAATTTTATATTGAAATCACTGTTCATGTTGATTAAAGAACCAGGAGATGTGAAGCATAAAGTCTCAATTTAGTATAAGTTAGTTACAAGTAAGTATAAGACTTATCAAGTCATTAGGCATGACCAAGATACTGTAGTTATCGTTTACCTTAACATCTCTACATAATGCTTAGCATGCAAATACTATGATACAGTAAATGGCAAACATCTGTCAGAATCTGAATTTTGCATTCAATCATGCTCTCTGCTTTAACCTTTTAATTCGAACCCTGCGCAGTATTTCCACTTTCCGCCATGCAGTCAGGCCACCATATTTTTTCATCTTGTTTTTTCTGTTCAGCAAACATCAATTAACCCCCATTTTCCATGCCGCTAAAGTCTGGCTAGCTGGACTGTTCATTTAAAGATAAATTGAAAAGCACATGCATTTATTAACTTAATTAGGTTTCCAAGAAGACACGCACCGCCTTTGATTGCAGCGTAATTCAATAAGAAAAAAAATTAAATGAAAGCACTTGTATTACAAAAATAATATTAAAATATATATGTAGGGGAAGGTCTTAATCAACAGTGGCTTTTTAGCTAAGGGAACAATGACAGCTGCTGTCAAGTTTGAAGCATGTATAGATGTGTAGTGGTTCTAAATGCTGAAAGGCAGAAGTTTGGGCGGGAAGATATCTGTCTTTCACTGTTAGGGCTATCTGAACAATTTATCTTCTTCAAACAACGTCCGCTTAGCTTTTATCCATAATTAAGAGAACCAGGGAGGCGATAAGCCCGGTTAAAATATTTAAAAGATGCGTGTCCTTTTAAATAATAAATATTTAAAGGAATTTTAATTTTTTAAATTAAGTGTTATTGTTAATGTTTTGAACACTAAACTGTGAAGGTGACCAAGTTCAGTACAGTCAAAGCAGTATTTTAATTTTAAATTGTACAACAAACCTCTGAGACCAGGCACCGCATGCACCACACAAAATAATGGCACTAACGTACAGTCCAAGAGATGCAACTCAAAATGTGCATGTTTCTAAGCGAGTGGTGCAACACCTTGAAGAGAACTGAACTTGTCGCAGTGCATTCTGGGATAGCCTTTTCCACCAATGATACATGTTAGCAGCATAATTTTGCTGTCTACTATTTGAAACAGCCTTTATGTCAGCTAGCATGTCTATGATGTCCTAAAATGCTATATAGGTAGACAGCTCATTAGGTTATAGAACAGAGCTATTATTTCAACTGTCAAAAATAGATGTGCGCTGATATATTCAAACCAGCTATTACTACACTACCACAATTTAAAGCCCCATTCATTTCCTATACATAATGAAACGCTGAGAGAATATGAATATGACTGAAGTAAGTGAAGGAGGAATTCTCATGGCACTCCTGTCTGCTTAACAGTTGACTCTCACCTTCGATGAAGAGGTGTCACATTCCTGACAGATCCATCCGTAGCCTGTTTGTTTGGGTGACTTTTTCAGGGGAGGGTCCAGACAGCCAAAGTGGTAACATAGCCGACACTCATCACACCTACAAGAAAAACAGGCAGCATATTAGCAGTAAGAATACATTAAAATGCAGCCGCAGTGTGATCACACACACACACACACCTTCTATATTCTGCCAGGAGGCCAGTATGGCCCTAACCAGGCAAGTATGATAGATGGTGACAGAGCCATTTGCTGTCAGGTAACAGATGCTTAATAGATTCAAAACACACGGGCACACAACCTCTTACACGGCCTTGTACAGCCACCATAAAACACGCGGCTGGATTGGTCCTGCTGAAATGAGTTTCAGCTCATCTTGTCGATAAATCTCTATAGGATTTTTATCCCAGAGTCACGGTGTCAAGAAAGAGACTGAATAGTGACTTTGGTTATAGGTCTGCTAAACCACCATCTCTAGATATACAATTTTGCAGCATCTGACTTTAATTATTGTGTTGTGCTAGTGCTGCTCAAAGCACAACAAAGTTGTTTGTTGTGAGAACTATGTAATCGTTACAATAACCTTGCATGAAAAGTAGTTACTGTGTTTTTAAAAGTTTATACGTTTATAATACCTACAAACGAACTAGCTAACTAACTAGCGAATCATTGTTGAGCAAATCTGCAAACCTTAAACACATTCTAGCAGAGTCTATTTTAATTTTTATTTGGATTGCCATTTAATGTAAACAAAATTTATTTTTTAATTATTTAAAGCTGCAATCTGTACCGTCTGTCTCTCTATTGTCAATCTCTGTTTGAAACATAAAATTGCATGTTACTTTATGCACTTTTCGTTATGTATGTTGAAGCCAAACTGACATTTCCCGGGGAATCGGACCCAACAGCCCAAATTATAAACCATTATTATTAACTTACCACTAGCTAAGGAGAGTGTGTTGAACACTGACCTACTTGCTCAATAACTATTTTTGTTGGTTTTTAACCCAAAAAAACTTTGCAGATTGCAGCTTTAGTTTTGGTAAGAGAGCAATGATTAAACAAAAAAATATGACAGCTTGATTTATCTTGATCTCCTGAGATTGATCAACATTTTCTGAAGTCTAAGCACCTGCTTTTGCCTAAACGTAAATGCCACATTAGAAAATAAATGATTTCTTTGTTTTTTGAGTATTGTGAGAAACACAAAGTGCGTGAAGTTTAGCTCTTATTTAACATTCATAAGGTGCCATTGCTGAGGATCAACGTGCCCTTCATCCTGCAGTCCATCTCCTCTCTCCTTCCTGTCCATAATTAACTAATTATGTTGTAATCAATAGAGTAGATTCTGATTTGGCAATGTAAATCAGATAAAACCGATAAGAGCCGGGGAGGTCAATAGGCTCCACCCCCGTCCTCATCTCTATTACGAGATGAAGAGGCACGGCTGTCTTATCAGCGAGTCCTCAGGATGAGGGGAAAGAGGGAAAGAGAGAGAAACAGATGCCAGGAAGACGAGAAAGAATGTCAAAAGAGAGACTTTAGTGGAGGCTGGGCTGTTCTTAGTGTCACTGAACCCAGTGCTGTGTGACGTGAAAGCCCTTTTCAAACTCAGCATTTGAAATCTGTGATGTGTCTAATTAAAGGACTTGCGGGGATATGGCTCAGTGCTAATGAGCACAGAGTCATACGCTTAAGACACCTGTACACTCCCTGTCAGCGCTGAACTGCTACAATGCAGGAAAAGGCTAACCCGATCGCATTAATACGGTTTTTCAAGCCATTAGTACGGCGCTTAATTGACAAAGTGCAATAAGATCAAATACAAACCTGTTTTCTGCTTTATTACCTGCATTTTTTAAGAAAACATACACCCTGACACCTTAACTGACATCTGACAGGTTTACATACAGTCAAGTACAACTGAGTTCATCTGAAGATCAAAAACCAACAGTGATGGCCGTTCCTCAATATATTGTTAGGGTGAACATACTTCACATTGTTTATGGCCGAGCAACCAGATAAACTTCTGTAGTCCTACGGGAAACACTTCAAGGTGCCTTTGCAGAAAGGAATGAGCTGACTCTCACCTGTGGTTACCATGGCAACCTACTATTTTCCCAGAGCTTGACAGAGCTGCAACGGGGCAAAGACAAATGCTTCCAAGAATTCCTACCTGATCAAAACCACCCTGAACCTTACTAGGATGTGAAGACACACTTACTTAGTCTAATAAACCTGTGACATTTTAAGCTGCCGTTGTCCGTCCCACTGAGGGATACAGAGAAGTCACATATAGTGTACTTATATGGTCCTGTACATATAGTGTACATATAATGACCTCTAGATTCCTATGGTACCTTAAAATAACACATATATAGGTAAACAGGATTTTCTTGCTGTTTTGTAGGTACAGCCCAACATTCACAATGCCACGCTTCCTCTGAAGCCAACCTGAACAATTTAAACACCATGTTTATGATCTCACGTTTAGAGCAGAGGTTTGACCAACGACATCTAACTACACGTCACAAACAACTTTAGGACATTTCTATTGATTTTTACTCTACAGCTACCTGACGTAGGTTTTATTTAAATTTTGGAGGTTGTACTTATCCTATGTTTTCTCTTACCCATCCACAAACCATGAACAAATTAGCATATGACTGCCCACAGTAGTATTTGCCTAAATGAAGTGTAGTATTTAGCAAGCTGGTCTGTGCTGACGAATGACATTGTGACCTACAGCAGTACGCAGAGGTCAGCCAAATTCAAGCTCCTATAATGTCTGCTATATGGACAAATTCTTAAATGTACTACAGTCATTTAGGAGGAGAAATAAAATTACTGTATTTGCATATTACATTTTTTTTAAATGTGTTAATTTCCATTACCAAAAAATAGCTCATCCCCTTATCCAAAATCATATTGTAGCAGCAGTCATTTCACAAGCTCATTTAAACAGTGCATACTGCTTGTGCCTCGGCATGCAGGGCTCCTGTTTCTAATCCATATATTTATTGTGACAGAGCAATGTGAAAATGGCTTGCCCTCAGCGACAGACTGTCAACTCGAAGCTGCTTCCATTACATGATGCTCCTCTGAAGAGAGAGAGAGAGGGAGAAAAAAAAAGTGTTTAAAAAGGAAACCTACAGAAAGATACCCAGCAGTTTCCTCACATCCTATTATACCTTGCAATAAAAGCTGTCTTTTACTTGTTAGTGTGTTAGTTAACAAGACTATTTTTGGCATTTCTGTTTTATTATTTTGTACATAAAAGAACCGTTAAACAAGCCAGTCTGCTAACATGAGGTAGTCTCGCATGAGATAATATTACAACTCAAGATCTGTGATTTTCCTTTCATGTCAGTTTAAAGGAAATCATTAAAACAACATAAGAATTATTATCTCCGAGTTCCATTTACTGCAATACCCTCAAGGTGACACGGCAACAAAAACAAAAAACACAAAGCAAGAAGACAAACACAATTACAAGTCTAACCACAAATGTAATGTTTTTCTTTTTTTTGAAGCAGACTTGTGAGCAGATTATAAGTACAAATGCACACAAAGACACAAGTATGACTATATAATAAATAT
This sequence comes from Botia almorhae, assembly GCA_036877575.1. Lineage (NCBI taxonomy): Eukaryota > Metazoa > Chordata > Actinopteri > Cypriniformes > Botiidae > Botia > Botia almorhae. Next base: position 25,462 of record JAZGTJ010001033.1, read on the forward strand.
ATATATATATATACTGTGGCTGAGCAGGCATATCTGTGCAAGAAAGGGGAATTTAAATCACCCCCAGGTTTCCTTGTGAAAAGAAGACAAATGACCAGGAGTGTGTGTGTTGCGCTAATGAGCACACTGCTATTGTTGCAGACAGTTGCTGATTGATTTCGTATGAATCCCTCGCTCTAGCAAATAAAGAAAGAGTATGAGACTCCCCGGTTTCCTGCGGGGGGAAAGTTTAGGACCTGCGGCAGCCACAGGAGGCTTGCGTTTTATTAGCAGAGCGCACCCCGGTTCGCCATTTGCTTCTTTAATTACTTTGCCTTAATGAACCTTTTGTAACATTTGTTGTGTATCAAGCTTAAACATCTTTGAATTAAAACACTGCTCAGTGATGCAGACCCAGGCAGAGGGACAGGCTTATGATTATGCTTAATTGGAATTTAAATTGACAATACCCAATCATCATAGCAGGGTTCAACAGGAAGTAACCTTTCAAAATGCTTTTTAACTCTCTCCTTCATGTGCGGAAGACTAAAGAAATAAAATAACTATAAGAAAAATGAACAAGAAAAATAACTATATAGAAACAGTTTTGTCATTTACTGGCTACTGATATACAAATCTACCTATCTTTATTGATTTTAGACATTTAAATATTTCTGTAGTGTATTGGAAAAGCATTGGCAAATTTCAGCAATATTTATGTCCTGTCATATTGTTTTAGGTAAAAAGAAATGATTCTGCTGACCCCTAAGCATTTACAAGGTTAATAGTTTTGCATATTGATGGGCCTTTCCTGTAGCTTTCCTGTAGCTCAGTGGTTAGAGCATGGTGTTAACAATGCCAAGGTCATGGGTTCGATCCCAGGGATTGCACATACTCAATGTATAGTGATCAATGTGTAGTATAATGCAATGTAAGTCGCTTTGGATAAAAGCGGCTGCCAAATGCCTAAATGTAAATGTAAAATGTAATGCCTTTACAGTTCCTGGTGATGTCATTTGGTTCCATTGTTCTTAAGTTGAGTTGCACTTGAGTAAACACAGAACAGTACAGTGCCTCTGTTTCTCATAATGTTCCTCTAGAAATGATAAAATTCTATAATCATTGCTGGAGGAACATTATGAGGAACATATTCACTATAGTTCCAAAACCAAGAATCTGAGCCTTTTTATTCACCTAACATCAAAGCAACCACCCAACCCACCAGCACCATATGTGAGGAGCTTCAGAAGATCTTTTACGTCACATCATGGCGCATCATTCTCTTCCTCCACGGTTACCGGAACACGCAGGCGCTGACTTTTGAACACTGCCCTTACAGGCCCCGTCACAAAGTCCTTGATGTTATCAAAGCAATTTGGGTCCGCTTTAATCATTGGGAAAATTGAGCTGCTCGTTTCTCTCCTCCCCTCCAACTCTCTTCTCCGATCTCAGACAGAATCCAATCACTCATAAGAGTGTCTATTGATTGATGTAATCTTATTGGGATGTGAGGTGAGGGGAAAAACATGATTGATTGCTTTTGTCTGTGACACATGTTGCTCTTGGCTAGTGATGCGTATCTCCTTTCATCTACTGTTTAATCTCTAAGAGGAGTTCTTAGAGACCCCCTGGCTCCCTCCCCCTGTCATCTCTCTGGTTTTTCTGAGCAGGGTGAAAGCCCGGTGGCTCAGTTGCTTGATCCTCCTTATCCTTCCACTTAGAGCTCTATTTTAGCCCGATGCTTCTTTTAAAGCCCGAGTCAGTCAGCTGGGTTCAGGGCAGAGGCCCTTCATCTACACAGCCGGTGATTAGAGAGATAGCTCATGACAACTCTGTTTAATCAAAGGATGTTTTAGTACCATAATGTACAACTCTAGATCTGACTGGATAAAAGTGAAAAGGATATATTTAAGTCAAACGGGCTCCTGGCTGGTGTACGTTGAGTTTAACGGATCGTTATTGCAGCAATCAACTTGAATTTTAATAAGACACTTGCAATTTTCAACATCAGACTGTTTCTTGGAACATTTAGGCCCGACTGGAAATTTCTTGTAGAGACTGTACAGGGCACCAACAAAATATCTCGTGTCATTTAAGGACATCTAGTAGTTGAGAAAACAAAGCATGGCAAAAAAAACACTGCTATACTTTTGATGGAATATAGTTAAAATACCCATTTAATACCAAAATAAAGACAGGATTACTTTGCAAATGTTTGAACATATAATTAAAGGGTTTATGTTAAGGGATTACTCTGCATGGCAATTTTAACTGGCTCTTTTGTGGATTAACTTCCTGTGAATAAGAGCAATTCCCACAGTGACCAGAACATTGATAGAACATTTCGGTGGTAGAACCCAAATCTCTCAAACTATACTGATCACTATGTTTAATAGTTGACCTCTCCCGTGACAGTCAGGTCTGGCTTGGGGTTAATATATTCAGAGAAAAGAGTGCAGTAAATACAAACTCCACACTACACCTAGGAGCTTTGAACACCCATTTCAGTTTTAGACGACTAACTGTGTTGTACCTTTGAAGGGCAGTACGACTACACCAAATCACCAACATCCAACCTACAGACATTTCAACAATTCAACCTATGTAATGTCGTCCAAACAGACCAAAGCACTGGAAATGACTATATAGTAGAATAACAAAATGCCACTTTCTTCTGCTGTATCAACACTTGTTGTACTACGTTTACCATGATCCGATATGTTTGCTATGGTGTGCTTGTACAGTGTGTTACCAAAATGAGGCTCCTACTGCAACTCTTTAGTTCTTTGGCCCGGGCTCTCACCCATATGGATGGTACAAACACAGCAAATTTATCACTTGGGTCCAGTGCAATTACTTGGGGAGCCACCACGTGACAGCGATCAATAAGGCACAAGGCGCTCTGCCATTGACTGCCGACCGTGACAAAGTGCCCCCGTGGCTTTTTGTGAATCCCCTCTATTGAGAAAGTGGATTATCAGCCTTTGTGAGCCTCCCTATATTTGATCTACTGTTGAGGGTGGGAATGGTATTATTAAGAGGCCTTTGTTTTACAAGGAGGTGCAGCAGTGGGCCTACAGCTAAAGTTAGAGCAGCAGATTAATGCTCTGACAAAGTCACTCCTCTTTATTATCTCATTACCAAATGGCTCACTCATTCATTTACTCCCTAACTCACAACCAGAACAAGCTGGTGGGGATGCTAACTTTGCACAGCATGGGCCACGTGCAGGACTTCTCCAATTGTTCGGGAGGGGGCCACAGTGTGTCGACTTTTTGACAGTCTCTGCACACTTCCTGCACCTCTAACAGCTCATTAAGGGGTCACTTTTGTGGTTTGCCCAAAGCTGGACGGGGTTAAACCATTCGAAACAGAGCTAATTCAATGTCAGCTGTTAAATGCAAATTTGCCTGTTTTATTTAAACCCCGCCATAGCATCCTACAGTTCCTTGGCGCAGCTCTGGACCCTGGCCAGACAGTCTGCTTTGGCACCAACATACACAGTCTACAGCCTTCTACCAGGCTTTTGCTAATTAGTTAGGCACCTCTGGGCTGTGCAAGTCCTCTACCAAATGCACAAAGAAGGGGAGGTGCTGAATATAGAAGACATGAGAGGCAGATGCACACACAGACACACACACAAAATTCTTTTGGACATGCTGCAGTAAACCTGGTAGCATAAGACACTGTAGAAGCTGTAGTGTAATAGATTTCAGCTGCTTCGCTAGTCTTCCCACACACTGCAGCCCTGGCTCTTGGGTTTTCTCTTTTAATGGTGGTGTGGAGTTTGAATGGGGACAAAATGGGGTGAAGTCAGCAAAAACAAAATGCCGCCATTAAATCATCTCTGTGGATTCTGTGTCAGGACTGTAATAGGAAAGCCGCTCATCATCAGAAAGGTTACTGCTCTTCCAGAAAATCGTCCTCCCCCTCTTTCCACTCTCTGGATTCAGACCAGAACATGTCCGCAGCGCTTGTCCTGCAGGACCCCTCGTACCAGACCACTGGACTGAGTATGAGGGATTGGGGTGCTCAGGTTTTGGTCATGCCAAACTGATTCGATCTTTGCAGTTCACACTGAGCACAATAAGAGGCTCAGAGCTTTGGTGGGCCACAGAGATGTAGCTTGTTCTCACCACTGTTGTTATCATATAAGCACAAATGCTATTCCACTTGCTAGCAGACACACTGGGCTTTTTGTTATGCCGTTAACTAGATTTCCTCATGAAAGCCTCCCCTCTATCGCTTTGGAGAACTGGGCTTGGCACAGGGAAACGGAGAAGACTGGTGGGGGAAAAAGACAGGAAGAGTGTGCAAGCGTGAGCAGATGAGATGAGTTAAAGCGTAAGAGAGAAGAACAGAGAAAGCGGGAAAAACAAAACACTAGAGAGATGGTGTTACACTAATTGAAAAGTGATATAATTTGTATTTTATCATCTTGCATTATTATCCTGTGGCTCTGAAGTAATTACAAACAAAAAGTTATTTTTATAAGATACTTTTACAAGGTATAGAGAAAATGGATACAATAAGCACTTCCAAGGAACAACTACTACTACAACTACTTTTTTTTACGAATTTGCCAAAGCTTTTTTCCTAAGTGGTCAGTTCTGATCAGGATAAACTGCAAAGAGGACCAGACTTGATGCCAATGGTCAAAAGTCTGGCTCTGCAAGACTAGGCCCTGGCTGACTGTACTGGACACTGATGCATCCATAATGATAAACAAGATAGCTGCTGGACACAAATAGCAACATGCACAACCCATTAACTGGGTGACAGAGAATCGTTCATCATGATGGCAATAAGGTGATAAAGTCAAGAGTTTATTAAGGCTTGCAAACGCCTTTGTCCTAAGACCACATTCACCCAAATGAAGCATTTCAATCAACGTAGTGCATATTCAGAGGATGTAAAGCTCTCACAAATGCAATGCCATAATTTCATAAAGTCACAATCTACACAAACTATGAAGCATATCTAAGAAATAAATCAACATGTTATACATATTTATATATACAAGAAATAAATAGGTAAATAGAAGCTGTAAATATCAAAACATTCAAGTACAAATGAACTTGGGACAAAATGGCAGCACGACACATACCAAAAACACATAAGGCAAAACAGCTCAATACTTCAGTAAACTGACATCGCACGACTTAACAGACAACCTATAATCTAACAGGCTCCATCTAGGAGCATTATCTCCACAAAGCAGATGCAGTATGTGCCCCAACACACACAGTATGCTGTGAGCTAGGTGAGACAGCAGCGGAGACAGATAAAGCTCTGGCTGAGGATACAGCGGGGTGAAAGGTTAAAGGGCAGCTGAAGTCATCCAAAGACAGAAAGATGTGTAAATCCCAGGAAGGAAGTGTTGTGTCAGCTCCAGTGCGAGTAAGCAGTTTGAAAGGGCATGTGTAGCCATGCTGTTCCCCACGGCATGAAGATAGAAACCACAGGATACCATCAAAACGGGAACTTTGGGGCATTGTACATCATCTGTCAACCATCCTTCCCTGGAATTAGGCAGCTAGGCTGTCAACAGTGCAATCTGTTGAGGGAATGTGATATGAGGGAATGTGAAGGAGTGTCGTCGGTTTGAACGCTAAGCAGTTTCCAGTGGGGTTTTTTTGCCAGTGAACAACATACGACAGAATAACTTTTAAGCCAAAATGCCAAGACAGCCTATTATCAACTAGTTCACTTTAGAGTTTTAGCGTTATATGACATTATTGGGTGAATCTTTGGTCAAAAACATGTCTGGGTTTTATTTCACACCATAACAATAATAATAAGGTTGTATGTTATATAAGGTGCTATAATAAGAGGTGCTTAAATAAGAAATGTATACTTTTCTGCATTTTAAAGCAGAATGTTCATGTTAATAACAATTAAGTATGTTAGCTGCCTAAATTATTATTACAGTAATGCTAAAACTCTACTTATTATTATAAAAATAAAAATTGACTATGGGGTGATATAAAACTGGGATATGCTTTTGCAATATGCACCCTTATTACAGATATGATGCTACGGTAAGAACTGCAGTGCAAGTACGCATATTACCATAATTAACTATATTGTGCTACAACAACAAGTAAACAATTCCAATAGTTGGACAAAATTATGCTACTGATTCTAATTCTTACTATCTAATCACTTTTACCATATAATTCACACTGCACAAGCAGAAGACTCAAAAACAGAAGCATTTAGAGCATTCGTAATAAAAAGCAGGACAGGCGACAGGAGCACTTGTGACTGAAATTGTAATCAGTGGTTAGTAGTTTAGGCCAAAACAGATGTGTTCAGCCAAAACAGAAAGTCCAGGCAGCTTAGACAGAAACTGGGTCAGAGGCCAGTGAAATGTTTGCAAAGATGAAAAAGGCCCAGAATCTGAGATCCGGCTTAATCCGAGAGCAAAAACACAGTGCGCAAAGCCCAAACCATTGTTCACATTTATTCCAGAAAGAACAATATAGTGGCCCTATAGGCAAGTATGTGCGTCCAAACTGACTAACTGAGTATCCTTACAGACTCGAAATCCATATAAAGTCCTTTTATAAGTATCCAATGAGGGTTGATCTTCCCTTAACGCAATTGGTCATTTTTATTTTTTAGGTCCACACACGATAGTCTTTTCATTCATTCACGAAATTCGCAGCGGACCATCATTTAACCATGATCAAGTCCATGGAACGGTCCGCTTTTGGGTAGTGGGCGGTCGAAGGTGGTGATCAGAGGTGGCCGTGTGCGACTCCTCCCGACCCCAACACCGCTCTTCAAACGAGTTATTTCCCTTTCCCTCTCTCTCTCCCTCCCTGTCTTTCTCTCATCTGTCCTTTTTAGGAAGGGGGGAGGAGGTGCTGCCCGGCTCTCAAAACCTGTTCAATGCAAAGATAGAAAGAGTCAGGCCAAACCACCTCACACCACAGCTGAGGCTCTAGCTAACTCTAGCTAACCTGCTTAGCATGATGTCATAAACACATTGCATATCTACATCTCCTAGTCTCCTACATCAATGCATTGTAAAAGGCTTGTCTTGAAATACTTGTAACTTTCACTTACCCTGACAAGCCACTCCAATTATCCGAATAGTGCTTTGTGTTGAGTCGAAGTTGACGACTGCTTGTCATTTCTATTACGTAAGTGTCAATTAAAAGTCTCTGTATATATTTTAGCACTAGCAAAGCAATGTTATGGCATTGAAAAGCATGACGGACAGACAGAAGACGAGATAATTGATCTGAATCAGGTGCTTACAGTGAAATAATCCTGCTTGAAGAAACCAGAACCTCGTACTGGGGGCCAAGTGATGATGATAAATCAGACAGCTCATTACTGCCAAACCAAGTGAGCAAATACATGTGGCAGCCAAATAGAAACGGCCCGTGGAGCCAGTGCCGCCCGTTCACACATGCATGGCAGAGTCTTTATAATGAAGCTTGAACTTTAATCATGAGAAGAATATAACCTCCACCCTCCCACATCAAACACGCTCTTGCGCGCTCAGATGCTCAGAGGCGGGCGACGCGCAAGCTTACCCACCTCACTAGGTTTTCATTGTCGCCCGGGCCCTTGCAGGTGGTGCACTCGGTCCGTGTGTCATCAGCTTTGGGCTTTTTCTGCAGAGTAGACTGCCTCTGTCTGCGCTCCCGCGGCGACGGTTCCTATGGAAACGCAAGCTATTAGAGGCGACCGCCGATTGTGTTTAAATGAGGCCGGTGAGTGAAGAGGCCTGAGATTGCTGTGTAAACATACACAAGCTGTCTTCCTTCATCATGCTCTCTAAATATTAGAGGTAGATGAGGGAGATAGACAGTCTTAAAGGAGTGTGGGGGTAAAAGCTCACCTCAATCTTCTCTTCCTCACAGATGGACGTCCTCTTCCTCTTCTGGCCTCTGCTTCTCTGGGTTGGGCAGAATGACATTTAATGGTACCATTATACTGCACTTTTAGCTTTTTTAAAAGAACAACACAATTGGTAGATTCCTATTTTATAGTTCCTGTTTTTTTTAAATAAATGATGTAAATGATTCAGTAAATCATACAATTCAATAAAATTTATTAGCAATACCTGCAATTGGGAATTGTCTTAGCATGAGGTAGGTAAAATAATCAGCTCAATACGATTATCAGATTTTATCTTTTCATTATAATGAGGCACAACATACTACTGTCACACCGTGTCTACAAAAAATCAAAGCATTGAGGCCTCACATCTCAGAATGTTCACTAAAAAAAACAATTAGCTGTAAGCTGTAAGTTTCCCGTTATAATACATTACCCTTTATAATACAGTGTCTCTGTTACACATTACACAAACTTACTATAGTAATAGCAAAAAAATTATGCATAAATGCATGCAATTAACCCTAATCCATATACCCCTAGCCCTACTGTAAATACATGTTGTTAATTAAAATCACTTTAATAATAATGAAGTCCAGATGTTCCTTATTACTACTGTATATTCAATGAAATTATGTTGGTTTAAAAACAAAAAGCTAAAGCTTGCTGCCAGTGTAGACATTCTGCACTGATGTAAAAAACAGACCTATGTCAAAACAATGATTTATAAGCTTTGAAAATATATATTTCATTTTGAACTTCAGGCCTTCCATTAAAAACACAATTAGTTTTGAAAAGCCACTCAGTTAGGTGGATTGTATGTGATATGGCTCAACACATTGCAGTAATCTGAACAGAACAAAGTTTACCGCTCTCCAATAGTAAACAGAGCAGCTGGCGAGTTGTGCTCACTGTAGCTGCTACAGATGTCAAACAGTGGTGCTTCTCTCTAATCCAAATCTCTCATTCAGTCCAGCTACCCCTTGTGTGACATGGATGGATTCAATCCCTTTGTTTAGAGCCAAGACCACAGCCTCAACCAGTGCGTCTTTCCATCCGGATATAAGGCCATTGTGCAACTGGGTCACCCCTGACTGTTAAATTGGATTTTTGCGTGTGCCATGAACCGAGATGGAGTATCCAAACTCATTTGCCAACGTGCGCTCTCCACGTCAGGTTTTTTTCCTCTGTTCCTGTTTGTCTTGTCTACTATCGGAAGATCAACTCTTCATCTCCATCAGCGGCCAATAAACAAAAAACCAACAGCAGCAACGTGTAAATCAAATCAAACGTCTCCACCTTAATGCAAACAAGCGTACGACTGTGCCAAGCTGAGGCTTTTTAAAAAGGGAAGAAAAAACGACAACATATTTAAACAGATTGTGAAAACAATTCCATCTGTCGCCTTTGGCTTGCCATCACACAGCAGATGGAACACTTATCATTATAAATGCTAACTGCTTCCACACTGCCAACTGGCACTTAAATGTCTCTGCCACTTCTCCCATGATGGTAGCACCAAACAAAGGCGCTCATTTATTTCATTATTCCTTCATTACGGCAGACTCGATTAAGGTAATCTATTAAAGGCTAGATCAGTGGAAACCTCGTGCCGAGAACCTCAACTTCGTTCTCAACATAATGGTAAAATACTGTAAACAAGGCGAAGGTATGGCGCAAACACAAATCTTTGCTTAGAACAGTGCGAGCAAGACATTTCAGCAGAAACCAACTTTTTTTAATTAACTACTTTGCATTGTTGCATCTTTTAAAAGCATCGAATCAATTTTCACAGAATTGGAAAAGACTACTGGTGCATACAAAGTCACTGTGTATTCTGGTTGTCTTTTTTTTTAAAAGGGAAATAAACTTTGTCAAGTACATGAAACTGAAAGACTAAAAGGTGCAGACAGAAGTCAAAATCACATTTGACAGTGGACTTGAATTTATGAAAATGTCAGTGATGTGTCTGCAATGCTAGAATGCTGTTATGTGGTTGTTAAAATGTTTTTTATTGTTTCAAGGGCACAGTTATTCTAGTCCCAAGACATGACTCTGGCCCCTCGTTCAATAAGTTTATGGATTAAAAAACAGGTCTAAAAATCTTCCAACAACCTAAAAAGTTGAGCAACCATTATTGACTGTTTAATACTTTGGATTAGGAGAAACAATCTAAAGTGATGCTTGCCTTAGTTACAGTGATGCTTGCCTTAGAAAATTTCACAAATAACAGCATAAACTACAGTGTCCTCAGGCTCTCAAAAGACACATAAGTCCAATAAAAAGTCTCAACACATCTCAGTGTGTTTCAGTAATGAAAGTAATTTTAGTTTAGCAGGAGGGCCGGTATTCAGTAAAACTGGTACAGTGTAAGACTTTGGCAAGCCACTGACTCCAGAGCAAAGGGGCACGGGGGGTCGATTAGCCGGCTGTGATAAATCAGAACACAGCTTTACAAGGGCTTGCCACAACCACACTGGCTGGTTAAGAGCATTAAAAATGCAAAGCGGGGCACTGCCACACTCTGGAGTGCAAGTGAAGATAAATTCTGCAATGAAGCATCTTTCATCTTTCTTCTTAAGTTTAGCTAGAGCTATAGAGGAGAGAGAAAAATAAAAGCCTTTTAATCCAGCTGTTCTCTGCTGAAGCCTTCGACTCACTTTTGGGCACGCGTCTCCAAGACTAAAGGGAAAACACATTAACCCCGCCTGGCACACGCAAGCACACACACTTAAGCACGCGCAAACGCACACGCACTTAAACACATACATACACTCAAACACACACACACACATACACACACACACACACCCATGCAAGAATACAGCAAACAGAAAAGACGTCCACCTGCCATTCTTTTTCTTTTTTTAAATCTTTGTCTGAGCTATTTTGACAACTGTCAGCTAAGGCAAGTGACTGTATTGCTGCAGAAGTATAAAAATGGAGCTTTATTTTCTAATTTGGCTTCAAATGGGCAGACATAGGCTTATTGGCATGGCTTTAAAACAAAAGGTTGAAAAAGACAAAAAAGAAGGCTGGAGAGCTTGTCGTTTCTCCGATGGATATCTTTTGTCTTCCTTAAGGGGATCCGGGCTGCCGGAGCGCTATCGCAGGATCAGAGAATGCTGGACAGTGATAAGTGAAAGCCACGGAGAGCCAGAAAGACAAGCCCTATCTCAAGTCTGAGAAAACACACACATACACACACACCTTCAAAGCTGAATGTGGTGCTTGAACAGCCAGAGGTAATGTGCGCATAGACCTGATCATACAACAGCCAATAAAACAACTGCTCTTTTCCAAAACCCAGTAAGCATTTTTAAGCACTGTATGCATTTTAATAACACAATTTACAGGCAGATTAGGTCATCCCATAATGCATAATGTAGCAATATCAGTGAAAGAATAAAAATATGATAGACAAGGCAAAAAAATGTTAATATTTATTTTATTTATTAACAAACAGTATTGGTAAAATAGTCTCTATAATAAAAAATTATACAATTTTTCTGTGCTATGTATTTTTCTGCTTATTAGAATATCAATCTGTCAACTAAGCAACATGCTAACATTTGATTCTATTTAAACTAATAGACAAATCTATAGTTGAATCTCCAGTGTTATTCATGTAGCGCTCATGTAGTTATTCATGTAGTATTCCATATAATTTGCTTAAAATGTTCCATGACTTCCTACAGGACACTTCTTTCATAAGAGTCAAGGTAGATCACTAGGTTTTCTAACTAAGCTAAACTAAAACCCTGAATTGTTTGCAGAAAGAGGAGTTTGGCTTTTCCACTGGGGTTTGAACTAATGGCATAATTATGGCTGTATCACAGTTTCAAGGTGATTTTATAATACAATTGAAGATAATAAAGTGTTTAGGTTGTTCATTTTTTAAAGTAATCAACAAAGCTAGCTGTTGTGACCTTGCATCTTACTGATAACCTTAGCTAAAGCTCAAGAGACTAAAGAACAGACCAATTATCTATTTTAAGTGAGGAGCAAGAATCAATTTCAAGTCAATAAACGACTGTTTCACCTAAGGCAATGGCTAGTCAAATCGTGAACTAGAGAGTTAGACAGAAGCTCAGACAGTGCCCAGTAAGCCAAAATATTATACACTTTTGGACGTACATGGTCATCTTATCTTGTGTGAATGGGTGATGTATTAAGTTAATACTCACAGTCCCCCTCACTTGAAGCTTTTTGGGCTCCGGGCTCATTTCTTGTGGGATAAATTTGATTGGTCCTTTGCTCTGCCTCCTGGACCTTTTGGTTCCATCCGGTAGCGTCTCCATGGCGATGTCTGCTTCATCACTGCTGGCCTGGTCGCACTCAGAGCATTGCCTAAAAGAGGGCGAGTGATAAAGGAGTCTGGTAGTCTGCTACTTTTATTTGACCTTATTGAATTCTCAATCCGGGATATCTTTAAAATGACAAAGTTGCTTTCAAGGTCCATGTCAATGCTTTCAATCTAAAATTGATGTGTTGTATTCATTTAAACAACAGGGTTGTTAAATATCCCACACAAACAATATATAAAATTGAAACTGAAGGAATAGCTGGATTTTTAGTGAGAGCAAAAGCTTTTTGATTATACAGTATTACTGTCTCAGGGGCAGGCAGTTGCCAGTAATTAGGTATGACTCGGCCCCCCGTGCAATTTTATCTTTCAAATGCTTTCTAATTTCTATCCAACAGTGCGTAACAACATCACGCTTCCTTATTCGTGGATTAAATGAATTACTCGAATCAGCAGCAAAAGCATTGGACTCAGCTTGACAAATAAACAAAACACAGAAACGCTCACGCACGCAAACTGCGAAGCGCCACATACATTTTCAAATTGACAGTTAGTATAACCTTATAAAAAAGTAAACAGAAAGACTTTCTGAAGCACTGCAAATGGAATATTACTCTTAGAATTTAAACTGTGGTAGCATATTTATTTTAACATCAGTCAAAATTTAGCGGGAAAAATTTCCTCAGCTTTGCATTATGTGTATGCCAGCGTTTAGTAATGACAATATTACCTTTAAAAAGGTATACACATTTAACATGTTTATAGTTTTTTTCTTTGAGGACAACAGATCAAAAACACTGATGACTCATTTTGCACTTACTCATTTTAACCAAGGAAATGCTCTCTAAAACCAGAATGCCTCTCTAGAACCTTCCTCTAACACCACCTCCCTTTGACTGACCTTTGACACTAACAGATAATGTTCATGACATTCATGACTCAAACCCTATATGGTATTGGATATGTCCCGTCCAAACATTTAGTTTCAACACGTCAACACAGGGAAAAAAAAACGTGGTTGTTAAGTGATGTCATTTCCTAATTGCTCTTGCAGTGCTGCTCTCACCAGTAGCTGTTTTTGGTCTTCTTCGGCATGCGTGTGAGAGGAGGGTCCAGGCAGCCCAGGTGGTAGTGCAACTTACATGTATCACACAGCAGTAGAAGGTGTTGGTCCTGGTTTTTCTTACATATTCCACAGCTGCACAGAACGCAAACCATTTCTTACAGCAGCATACCACATTATACTTAAATACTGACATGTAATAAGACATTTTTAAGCTAAGCCATTTTGTCAAGCATTTCCTTCTTTCAATACATTATAATTTAGGTGTTATAGGTCAATGACCGCTCCTGAAATGATAACATGAACATTTGAACACTAGAATAACACTGTCCAGGTGTTTTGAGTTATGTCTGGCACCTGTATAGGCTGTAAGCTAACCTGTAGAGCACAGCAGGAAGGCTAGACGTCTTCCCTGGTGATCCTCCCTCTTTTTTGCTTGGCTTTCTCTCTTTGGGGGCTTTCAGAACTGCAGGAGCATTTAATTTCTACAAAGAAAGCAGAGATTCAGCAGATAAATTCAACCACATTTGAGATACATGTCGTTTAAAGAACAAACATATTAAACTGCACCTTAAATATTCTTATTTGAAAATTGATTAAACACACTAAAATATACATCTATAAATGTAATGTTAGTTGTACAGAGGCAGGGAAGCGCACTGGATGGAGTTGAGAAAGGGGACAGTGGCTAGAGAGGGATAAAAGTTTCCTGTACATCGGAGTTGAATCGTTTTTGTTTGGGTTAATTAGAAAAATTATCTTGTAGGAACCCTCAGTGCGTAGCAACACACAGAAGCTTCCCTCCAGAGCCTCTCTAATCTGGGTGTTCTCAGTTCAGTGTGCCTGTCGCGATGGTCCCTCTCCACCGCACAACAGGGATTAGGAGCAGGCCAGAGTGTTGAGTGAGAGAATGCCAAACTCCAGACCCTGCAAACTCAGGAGAACTATCCAATCTACAACATTTCAGTGGATTTATTTTTTGGAGAAGAAAGGTGTTTGCCTAAGAACAAAAAAAGAAAAAAGCCTAACAAAAACAGCCGAACAGGCGGCTGGCCATCTGCTAAGGGAGCCAGACAGACTTTGCTGTCTTGCATAGATTGCTGAGGCCCCAGTGGTACCTCTGGGAGAGGTCAAATAACTGAGGAAATTTCCAAAGGGGTGGCGGCTTTGTCTGGGGAGTTCACAATGGCGTTTCGGTATTTGCAAATAAAAGTGGCCACATTACAACCTGAGCAAAACAAAAAGGTAAACAACAAACAGCATGGAAAATGCGTGTTCACCATATCTAACGACAATATAACAGTAACCTGCTTAGCAAAGCACATCCAAAGCTGTGAAATGGCCTGTTCACGCCATGTATGATGCAACTTAATGACACAAAGTGTAAAATAGTCAACATTTTTGCACCAAGCTTATCCAGTATAGATCAAAACAAATGATTTGGCATATAATAACAATAAAACAATAAAAGTTTACGGAGATGCTGTTTCGCTTATTTCACTCACAAATCAACAGGACTTGCGATAATGCAATAAATTCTGTACTACAAAAGATCCACCCTTGATTTCAAAGTGGTCTGGTGAGACTTCTCCCTCACCCAGGTGGGCACGATAAACGAGAGCCTCTTTCGGGAACATCAATAATTTGAGGGTTATGAGGAGACGCCATTGATTGATAGGGAATGAAAATGTAGTAGATAGATGACACAAAAGAGCGAGGCGCCTTGACTGATGTTACTGCTTAAGCAGCGCACGTTTTCTAATTATGTGATTTATGACCATCATTGCAGATTCACTGGCTCGCTCTTTTGCAGACCACTCCACTCTCCTCTCCTGCTTCTACCTTCTGGCTCCATTATTGCAGCATTTATCTGCCGAGAAGACGTTTTAAGAGATCTTTTTAATTAACCATCTTAAACACTCTCTAAGCCGGGTAACCGGTTATTCAATGCAAATTAAGTTTTAAGCTAGTGCACATGTATGAATACAAATGGTGGCCTGTTTTGTCATATCCTAAGTCAACATCCTATGCGTGATAATGTAGTTGTTATGATGTTGTGTAGTTTTAGGTCAACAGAGGGAAGTGTCAAAGTCCTTTAAGATGCCCCGTCTTCAGCTCATCAAGTTCAGCACATCATTAACACAATTAACAAGGTGACAATATACAGGTGACTGGTGATACTTCCTCAACAACCTCGCTCTCTGTAACCCCACAGCAAGCATGTGTGTGTGGCCTTGTAGCCTGCCAGAAGGTAAATCACAGTCCTTTTAGTGCTACACTAATCCACACTGCCACAGCTGTATGCACGCACAATCTATACAAAACTGAGCCAGGTTAATTTTAACAGGTTAACTTTAACAGACTTATTACAATCTTTACAATGCTGTTCACGGTTGCCATTACCAATGGCATTTTTGTTTCGGAGCATATCCTGCTAAATGGCATTCTAAGTACAGACTGTTATTTAGACAAAAAGAGAGATCTACAGAACATTTCAGACCTTCACATTTTCACACTCATTAAGTGACCGTCACCCATGGCGACGCACCTTGGTGATGTGGTTGCCATAGTGAGCAGGGGAGAGGTTGGCGGCTTTTAGCAACAGAGTCAGGGCTGAGTGCATGGCCAATGACAGGTCAATCAGTTAGCGCAAATGAAAGAATTTCGCAAACAGGAGACCCATTACAGCGAAGAGAATTACCTTGACGCCGTCCACCCTGTGGGGTGCTGCCTACAATCTAGATTTCTTTCAATCACAGCTCATTACCCAGGTGAGAAAAATCCAGGGAGAAGATTTCTGCTCTCTTCAAACTCTTTCCACTATGAAATCAAAAATGTTCTATGAAGAAAACATGCCGACTGCTAGATCCACATGATGGTATCTGATTACCAGCCTTTAAACAAGTGCTGTGTGAGATGTTTATTACTCCATAGAGTTGTTTACTCAAAATGCTTCACAGTTTATTAACTTAGATGTTAATAAGCTGTAGTGCATAATAAACTGTAATGCATAACAACATGTTTAATTAATATAATCAACATCTCATCGTGCTTTGTGCTTATGATACCACATACACAAGGAGACAAATGTCCAGTCGTGTGTGAATCTCTATGTCTATTCAGTGTTGGCCAAGTTCACCTGGCCTGGTCAATGGCAATATGAATTAGGCAATTGTTTTCATATGTTAAAAGGTTATCCAATGATAACAAGACTGCAAAGGGCTGACTGAAAGGGACAACATTTGCATAAAATTGAATTTGCTTAAAAAATAATTTGCATGAAGAAGTCTTAAAGGTACAGTATCAAAACCAGCCTGTTAAAAAGTGAAAATGTTTTTTGTCATTTATGTTGGCCTTCACTGGCACATAAAATGCTCTGAAAGTGATGAATATACCCTCTTTAAAGCATCCCGACATGATTCGAACACTTAAAGCTAGTGGTTTATATCAGAGGTTGTTTCTGGGAGGGCTGCAGGCTCACTGAAGCTGTGATAGATAGATGAGGCGTACAACTGGATCAAGGATAGGATGGGGCGGAGACAGAGAGAGAGACAGAATAAAGATGGACAGTGGATAGCAAAATGAGGCAGGTGAAGGTAAGCCGTACCTGTCCAAGGATCCCCCCCATCATGCTCCATATGGCCTGGCCCTCGGTCCTCAGCTGCCCATTGACATTCTGCAGGTCCTCCAGAGACTCGCACAGCTGTGGCAGATAAAACCGCGGCAAGGCGAGAGATAAGATAAGACAAGGACAAGCTAGGCAGCTCTGTCTATTACCACACACACACACGCAAGTGCGAAAACATGCTTAGGCTCTGCCACAGATCTGCCATCATTTTAATGGCCAACCGGTTTACACACCCAAAAGTGTGCTATGCAAAAACCAAAGTGATTGTAGGAAAACAACAAATATTACACATTAAAAATAAATAAATCAAAACATTCAAAATGTTCATTAATATAATAAGATTCAGAGTGCAAGCACAGTGTGAAATGCACTGATGATATTACACTTCATGTGTCTGTCTCTCTGTCTCTCTCTCACCCCCCCCCCCCCNCACACACACATCTCAGTGACATTTCTCCATACTGGGGCCACTCTCAGCTATAGACAGTAGATAAGCGTCAGGCAGGCGTTTGATAAAGACGATGATGAGAGGAAACAGTGCAGAGGTGAAGTTATTATGTGTGTGTGGAACGAAACTACAGAGAATTGCCTCTTATCTCTGCTGTCTGTGAAGATGAGGCTCCATGTGGGGTGCTTGAGCTAACATTTAAAACCGAATCCTCTCTACAAACACTCCAGATTATGAGCACAACAAATTATATTGTTACATTTTTTAATTATTGATCAACATAATTTAAATACTGATGATATACTGGTACATAGTGGCCCCAAAATATTCAGGCATTTACGCCACACATATAAAAGATACCAATTTTATTTCATTACATTTATAATATAAAATTACTTTTATAATCATTTTTAAGCAACAGGTCCCAGGGTAATTTTTAGTGGACATATCCCTAATATTCTTTCTATAGTTGTATCGTTTAAATTTAAACATTTCTTTTTGTAAAATGTCTTGCTTGTGCTACTTTATAAGTAAAATAAATGTGACCTGGTTAAGCATTTTGTTCTTTAATGCAACGCCAATTAAACATTGTTTGTGGCTTAAGTGCCCAGATATGTTTGGGTCCACAGTATTTTTAAAAAGAAAATCAGTACAACCTTTGGTATAGACCCAAGATTATGTGACATCAGAGTTCAGTTCGTTAGGTTTGCGTCTGAACACTATGGATCCACAATGGGGTCCACTTTAATCGGGTCATCTGAAGTATGACTCACACAGACTCCAAGATAATTTGCTTAACGTTTCTGAAATATTCAGAGTACTTGCATTAACAATGCCAATGTACTGCAGTATACAGTAATAATACAAGACCAGCAGGGAGAGGGGGTGGAATGAAGCTCAGTTCTGGATAAAACCTCTGAAAATATAGCCTGAATCTATGTAACTAACTACAGTATATTATTCAGTATTATTAGACTTAACATCCATATGACTCAGATGACTCATGTCACAACTTTTGTGGATAAGCAGTCAGCTTTCCACTGATGCAGATTCTCTGAGAAGGCCATCGTTGTGCTAATGCATGTTGAGGGCCGTAATTAACAACACACACTCCATTAATAACGCTTAATACATGTGGCGCATAAAGACTGGATGCCACATTAACTCCTCCAACTTCCTCTCTTCGCTTTCATTCTATTCCTCATTGGGCCAGATGAGAAAACACTACCCAAGTCCAAATGAAAGGACGCAATACAGAACAACACGACGTTAGTCTTGTGTTTCTGGTACAGCAGGGTTATTGTTTTAAAAATGAAATCAGTTTCTGTATTGTCTTACATTGTTATTTTGTGTAATAGCAACATAAATCTTTTAATCTGTCTAGGACTGCACACATGGTGTTTAGTTTGTCAACAGGCCTAAATTAAATTTAAATCAGACTATCACTTAGTAAAACATGTCAAACAGTCCAATAAAAAAATGGCAGCATCACCATAATATGAAATTACAAATTACATTCTGGTCATTGTATAAAGAGTTCGTAACTATTCAGAAAATTTCGATTAAAGAATTAGAGTTGTCTGGAGCCAGCTGATTTTGGATTGTATAGATTAAATCACTAAAACATTCTTGAAATGTCTTTGTTTGTATAAGTTAATCATATAACTTTTGATTAGCATGAGAATTCTTACTTTTGGGTAAACTATTCCAGTAATGGTTCCTTTTTTGCTGCTACTTTTCATCTTTGTAAGTTTTTATTAATAACAGCCTTGTGCCATACAGATATTTTCCCCCTCTCTGCAGTTGGTCTGGCACAATATAGCTTGAAAGGAAATTTCACAGTTGTATAGTAAAATGGAAAGATAATTGATGTTATTTAGTAGTTGTTTAGTAGCTTTTCCGCATGCTCTTGAGATAAATTCCCACCATGTGCCGTCATTTTTGTGTGTGTGTGTGTGTGTGTGTGCCTTTGCTTAAGCACCAACGGCAAAAACAAATCTGCTTTGGACAAACGCTAATGTATAAAACAGATGCTTTGAGTGTTGAGGGTAGACGGACCTTATTGTACTCCATGTGCAGTTTCTCCTGCTCACTCTCCAGCTTGTCTTTGAGGTTCTTCTGCTCCACAATGTTGTCCTGGATCTGAATCATCCTCATGTTCCGCTCTGAATACCAATAGACATGAACAAATCGATACAGAGATTGCTATCTAGTACAGAAAAAAGTATATCTAAGGAAGATTGAGGGAGAAAGTTTGGAAAAAACAGGAACATTGCGAGAAAAAGAGGAGAGAGAGTGCACTGATAGAGGGTAGGCCTCCTGCTGGAACCTAATGGAGTGTGTGCCCAAGGTTACTCCACACATCTGCTCTTAGCATCACTCATTTGGAGGGCAAGTACCTAGCTACAAGGCTACAGAACGAGATGCATGTCTTGCGTTCCCTGTCTGATACTCTGTTTAGATTCAAGCGTGTCAGGGACAGTGACCCGTAAATTCTACAGATGTATCAATGCTTGTTTTTTATCCATTAAAAAATGAAACAGCTAAATATTCTCAGAAGAACACGGTCAAATACATTCTGTTAAAGGTGAAGTATGTAATTTCCACTCACTATGAATAGTGCATTTTTACACATACTGATACTGAAACAGATATTGAAAACGGTTGCATGATGCTGCATTAACATCGCTGGGTTTCAGTATCCAAAAAACGATGAGCAACATCGCCCAGTGCAAAATAAACCAAACATGACTGCAGTTTTAATTTGCTCAAATTCAATTAGCTCAAATCAAAGACTTGTTGAGTTTATGTTGTGGACATTTGTTTAGGATAAAAAAAACGAATGGCAATAATTCCAACAGGTAAAAGCAAGTCCAGTAACTCATACCCAGGTAGTAGTTAACAAAATCGGCAGTGAGCGCAGGCTGCTTGTGTTTACGCCGGCCGTCCACGCTTGCGCTGGTATCAGACGTGTCCACGGGGAAGATGTCTGTGCTGATACCCATGAGCTCGGCTTTACGCATCAGCTTACGGATGGCTGAAGCACTGGAGGTGAGTGGTCTGGGAAGCTTCTCTCGAGGCACCCATGCCTGGGGCCGTGTGTTTCGAGATAGCACTGCCTTTGCTCGGTACTGCTGAAGCCGTGTTGTGATTCGAGCCTACACAAGAAATCACAGACATTCCAGAACAAACGCATGGCATGTGGGAGGACATCGATCACAAAATGTTTTAATTTTACTGCAACAATTAACGCCGCATGGCATCAAATCATTAAAACACACTCAATGGCTTATCTTAAGTTTGTTTGTAAAGTAGCAAGCAGACAAGATTAATTTAACTTAATTGTATATCTCTTTAAAATAGTCAGTAGTACTACTGTTTTGATTGACAGAAATTCTGCATACATTCTGCATACATCTGCTAATCTCTTCAGTGTTAGCTGCGCAACTGACAAATACTTTTGAATGAGCTACCACTTGCATCTTTTATCAGGGCATCAAAATAATGTCATAAAATTTAACTTTAGCTATGTGGACCACACTTTATTCCATCCGTCAAAAGTCTGACTCTACCACACTATGCTGAGCCACAAATAGAGGACAGCATCTTGAGACTTTCATAACGGACTACCAAAAACAGTCAAGACAGCTGCTTCTGACCTGAGCTTCAGGCGTGAGCTGCTTCTCTCTCTCCCGCAAGGACACTTTGCAGTAGGACTGCAGGGCCAGATAGTTCTTCCTCTTCCACTTCCTGTCAAAACGGTCTGCGTGCTGCTTGCAGTAGGCGAAGAAAGGATCCGCAATGTCCTGTGGTTAAAAAAAGAATCATGGCTTCAGACACAAACAACAGAACCAAATTAAATCCTTAAATGATAAAACACATGAACAAAGTGATGAATGAATTGACGTGTCACAAGGCATTCTAAACAAATGTAGTTGGCAGGGGTGGCATGGTGTAGTGGTTAAAGATCAGGGATGGTTGCTGGAGAAATTGCTGGCTCGATCCTCATAAGAAGTGAGTAAGACAGGTTCCTGTAGGACAGACTGTCCCTACTAATACAGTCCCTGTTCAAACCTTTTCATGTCATAAGCCACAGATGTTCAGTGCAAACAAGATTTTGATTGGAAATAATGCAAATCCTATTCACACTGGAGTTATACACATGAAGTGAATTTTATTCAGTGGGATGCTTTTCTTTGTCTGGCAATGAAACCAGTCAAAGGATTTGAGCTTTGCAATGCATCCAAATATACCCCTTACAAGCAGTAAAACTTTAATGAACAACTCTCATGGATTATTGATTTTTCTATTTTGTAGTTGAGAAATGTATACATTTATTTAATTACTAATTGATCTGCACTTTAAAAACTGATTCTTTTGACTAAAAATAACTTGACTAAAAAACTGATAAATTGATTAAAAAAAAAATCGAATTAGCCAAGTGCACAACACAATTGTTTTCGGTGAATTGTTATTCGATGAATAGTCAGTTCTCTTTCTGTTGATTAAAACAAACACAGATACCGGTCTTGTAAATACTATTATAAAATAATCTGGTACAAAATGAGGTCTAAAAGCTGAAACAATATAAACTAGGCTTTGATGTAGGAACATATTTTAATCTAAGGTTTAAGCCTTAAGAACAATCTCTGGGTAATTTGATTTAGCTATTCAAGTATTTTCTATCTTCGTAAATACCTCATTATTGTTCCTGCATTACAATTGCTCCAGACTCAATTCTGTGCGTCCATTTACCCTCACACCCGATAATTCCAATGTATGATTTGATTATGGGCAAGATGGGAGTATCTGCTGAAATACCGGCTCACATCTTCTGGCCGGTGTGATAATGACGCCCTGCGCTCTAGAGTTTTATAGCCCATCGGCATCTGTGCATTCTCCGATAGCTGTGACAAATAGTTGTCCACAAAAAGCCTGTAAAAATTCCCCTCCCTTTTAAAGGACAAGTTACATGTGGCAAAGAGAGGGGGAGAAAATGATACAAGGCTGGTGGGATGTATTCCAGGAATGGCAGGGTACTGCGGGTCTGCTTTTCTCAGAAACTGCCTTCTACGGAGGGTAACAGAATCTATATCGGCAGTTCTATACAAACAATCTATATAAATGATGCGAGGCTATATCTGCTGCTGAGGCATTAACAGCAAATTTCTCCTCCGAGCTTACGTTTTCTTGTCACGCGTGTACAAGTTTCACCCCCTCCCTCGGGGGGAGATGGAAGCACAGCCATTTTCCGTCATCCACGGAATAGCTCAGGCTTAAGGTGTCTCACTGGATGCTATCAGCGCACTCACCTGTTGATATGAGGCCTTTTGCACAGCTGACTGGATTAAGTGGATTGCGGTGAGTAGGCACTTTTTGCCTGTGTTTATCTATGCTGGAGGACACCATCATATGCTTCTCCAATATGAACCGCATATTTGAGCCATGAGGCCGATGGTCTGTGACGAGGCCCAGGATGGGAATTTGTTTGACTTGCTGACCCTGCGCTGGGAGCACTGTCCCTGTACTTCCGTGTATCTGTCTGATAATCTTGTGGATTTTAAATTCAAACAAACATGTGTGAACCACATATACAGGGATACTACAAAATTCTGGTATCACTAGATCGCATTTTAAAGTTTAATATCAAGTTGGTACCGAAAGTCTGGTACTTATAATCCCCCTAAAGCATGAAGAAAAATAATCTTCTAAAAGGCCCAGAATGTGACAAAATTACTGAATACAAACCTGCTGTATGCTAAAATGGTTTGGATACACTTGACTGTAAGAATGCATGTTTTCATGATCTTAAAAACCTTCTGCTATACTGTGAAAATTCCAACTAAATTTTCCACTTTAAAATGACCTTCCATAATTCTCTTACAAAAGGAACAAGACAGAGGGGGAAAGGGAAGTAATGCGATGTAACATTACCTATGTGAAGTACCTATGACATATGAACTATATTAGCATATTATGATATATAGTAATATGACATATATTGTTAATTGTTAGTTCACGTAAGTTAAGGTCACCCAATGTTAACAAATTGAGCAATATTGCCTTTATTTTAATTTTTTTATTACATAATATAATAGATTGTTAACCAAGCCATTTTGACTCTCTGTATGAAAGTAACTTGTTGGCTACACATCAATGTACGCATTCAATATATTCACCAATCAATATTGGTGATGATGGTGTGAATAAAGTGTCACTGAGCTTGTTTAAAAGAACAAAGAGCTAAATATCAGATACACCTCAGGGTTACTTTAATATAAATAAATAACTAGGAAGCGCAAGATTGTTTAACAGTAGATAGTAATAGGCTAAGTTTAGGCTGAAGGTGGCATTTTTCAGAGCAAATTTAGGTCTTTGTGAGAATCACTGAGAAAAGTATTGACAATGTATTTTAATAATGAACAAGAGTTATAGTGTACACAAACTTATGTAATGACAATCCATTCTAAATCCATATATAAAAAGAACACCAACTATTACAACTATTAGGAATTATAACCACAATAATTAGAGAAACAAGATCAATCTGTTGGAGTGTCAAATAGTCAAACAGTTGGAAAGGGATGAAAATTTATCGCAAACACACCACTGACCTCCTCAGCAGCAGCCTCGGACAGCAGCCCCTCCCGCTGCGCACACGTCACATGGAAGAACGAGCGGCACATTCCTGCATCGCAGCTGATGCAGACGCCTGTGCGAGCAAATCGCGCATCCTCACACAAACTGCATTCCTGCAAACCCAGACAAGTTGTTATGACGTGCGACTGGCAAAAAAACGATCAGCACACTTTTATAACAAGACAAACAACACTGCACAAATTTTTAAATCACGCAACATTTGTTTGTTTTATTTGTCTGAAATTTTTCCCATTGTGTTTCACAATGATTATGAAAGGAAAAATTCTGACATGCTCACAAAGGCTCAGTTTTAATTACTTTCCCATAAATGACTTTGTATTATTTCTGCATTCGCAAACTTAAAGCTTATTGTGTAACAAAGCTCGGCTATTAAAAAAAATCCTTAACACCATTATAACAATCCAGCATTCATTTACTGTATAGTTCTATATTTAAGCCAAGGTGGACAACAGGCTCTAAAAGCCCATTTGACTTTCTCCAATTACTGGAGTTCAAAATTAAAATAATAATAGCCTTTCTCTAGGAGTAATTTCTTTTCACATGTACGGCACAAACCATTAAGGAAAGCCTTTCAAGTGCTTCTAAAGTAATTTGCTTCCCAATAAAAGGAACCTCTTCTGACTTACTGACACATAAAATAATGTCAGATAGAGTAAATGTCAGAATGTCTGCAGTCAACAGAATTCTTGGGCAGAAAGTGAAAGACGCCTTTGGCTCAAAGAAAGTCAAGCACTTCACGTCTTTCATCAGAAGGCCAATTTGTTTGTTTTTAAAATATCAAGGATCAGCAGAAATTGTAATTATGGTGATCAATATAAACTGATTTGAATGCTAACTAAAATGAGGTTGAGTAACACGCTGTTCCTGAGGCGAGTAATAATGTATTCTTTGTCGGAGTTCCAAGGTTGTTCAGGTTAACAATATTGTGTTACAATAGTAACTGTTGTCACTTGCCTTGGCCCCGTACTTTGAGTAGTTCATTTCTGTTAGTGTCACTGGCCGCAGTTTATCGATATCTCCGAAGGCGACCCCTGGAACGTACAGGGCACAGACCACGTGCACCCACCTTGGACAGAACAGAGGTATAGTTAAATAGTCATGCTACAAACTGGCCAGTTAATTTCAGAACAGAACTTGTGATTGGAATGAGGTGAACTTAGATGTTTGACTATTTGAAGGACAAAGCAGCATCTATTCACTGGTACCTCTTAAACCTGACTGCTATTCAGCTAAAATTCCTTCAAAAAACTATGGCACCATTTTCAGAGAAAGAAATCCTCAATTAAGGGTTCAAATGTGCTCTAACTTGACCATTTGGTGTGACAAAATTTCAAATGCAGACTTCTGGAAGGAGAATCCGAAGTCCAATATAAAGATATCCATCTTTGGTGAGCGTACGCTCCACACTTTAATTTGCTGTGTTTTTCATGCTCTAGTGAAGTAGTAAATTTGGGTGCAGGCAGGCTGAGGAGCACTATCACTGATAACGTGGCTTGAGTCTTCACGCTTCAGGTGTCTCTCTTTTCCTCTCTCTTTCTTTTACTCTCTCAGACCTCTCTCTATCCCTCCCTCCTAGACCTATCTAGAACTTTTTCTCGCCTTTACTTTTCTGGTCCATCCTGCACATACAGATCACTCTCTCTTCATATGTCTGCAAGTCGTTAACATATTTGTATCTTTCTAGCATCTTTCCAGCATCTAGTCTTGAATGGCCAGAACTTCAGACTGACCGCAGAAAGTCCGGACTCCATAGCAGCTTTAATTGGTCAAAGATCTCCAAAAAGGCTGTCTGACTGACATCTAAAGCAACTCATCACTTGCTTTGTTCGCTTTGTCCAGCATCATGTTTTCAGGTGGACTGTTAAAGAATGTGACACACACGTCTCATGCATATCCTGTAGAATTTAACCAATCAGATGGCTACTTTGAAACACCTGAAGTGTATCCAATTTTGTGTGCTCAATGATTCAGACGATTAGCCATCGTTCTGTAGGCCTGATGTCTGAGGCTCACACTAGCACCTTATCTGCCTTCCATAAAGTTTTCAATGCAGAAAAAGAAAAAAAAAAAAGAAAGAAGCAACTCAAACATTAAAAGGTTTAACAAGGATGGTTGATGCCTTAATGAATCTACTAATGATGATAAAATGTAGCATCAGACCGAGTGTTGGGTAAGACACACCTCCCCGCGTCGGTCTCCTTGAAGATCCCATCCTGACTCGGGCAGAGCTCACAGCTGGGAGCGATGCCGTTCTTACAAGCATCACAGAACCAAGGTTCTGTTGAGTTCTCTGAGGCCGAACTCATGATAGAGTCACTTTCACCATCGACTCCATAGCAACCTGAGGAGAAATGACACAAATAGCAAAAGCTCAGTGTTATGTTATTACTTTAGTAAGGCAGACTCAGTGTTGGTATAAAGGTACCATTGCTGTGTATGTATTTGTGTGTCAATCACACACTGAATAACCATCTTAGCATATGCTGAAAGTTAAATGTCTTGGAGAGTAATCGAGTTGCTGACATCACATTTCCTGCCAAAGTTTGTTGGAAAAGCTAATAATAAGACAATTTGGTGAAATGGTCACAAGCATCACAAGTCAAAGATGAAAGCACTGAGTCAATGAAAGCATTTTAATGCTGTCACCTTAATTTTCCTATTTTGTCCAGACAATTACTGCGTTGATTAGGTTACCATGACGCCTATTACGTTCTGCAAACTTGCTCTATGCCACCAATAAGGGTGGCAATCAGCTCCTTCTCACCGCTGCAGAGATAACATTCCTGTTTCTAATACAGCAAACCGGCCCCCAGGCATTGGAGAAATGGAGAGAGAGACGAGCGCACAAAAAACCCAAACAGTGAAGTGTGCGGGGGAATGCTTAAGCATCACTTCTGTCAAAGCTGTAACCAACAGGCTAAAACTTCATGGTTTATGGTAATAAACACAGTGTTTGTGTAGAATTTGGAAACAGCAAACAATAAAATCTATGATAAATAAGCTGAAGGAAACATTAAAGGCAGGGCAGGTGATCTTTTCCAGAACATTTTTTGTTATGGTTGAAAGTCTCTTCACATCCTGATAACGATCATTAGATAGTCTAAATATATTTATATCTTCTGTGGATGGCACAGTACCATAAAATGTTTATCCAATCATTGCATTCGGTCCGAACAGAAAGCTCTACTTGTCTGTCAAACAGTATTTGCATACCGCCACAGACCGTTCATGTGTGGGGAGGGAGACATCATGCTTTCAAACTAGCTTGCCATTGCTACCCTCCCCGATATTACACGTTTAAATATACTGTATAACAGGTTGAACAGGTCACTTAACCAAATGAGAAACACTAGTTGCATGCCTCTAGTGCATAACTTTAGTGCATCTGAAGTGCAGACAGCATTTCTAACCAAGTAGAAGCTTTTTTCACCATCATCTTGCAGTCATTTTGAAGCTGGAGGTAATAAGTGCCATTACAAAGCCCAGTCTGAAAAGTTACTTTCTTAAAAAAGGTATTACGGCAACAGTTGGTGCGTAATACTAACTGGGGTTTAAACCAACGGACTGGAGCTCCCGATGATCAGTTTGATGGTTTAACTGACTTACTACTAAACCATCAAGCAAATCTCTGATGTTTCTTTTGAACTCCGATACAAAGCTGGACCTGCTAAGCCACAGGGTGCTGGCTAATATGAGCTAAGCTGGGAAAATGTGATGACTATGGGAGCGCTTCATAATCCCCAAGAGGAAGATTATCCTTGACGAGCTCGGCAGTTAAACAGCGACCTGGGGAAGGGTGTTGACAAAATCAAGAGGAAACCTTTTAGAGTGTATCAAGATTTAATGAAGGAAGGTTCAGGATATATGGATAGAATTAGCATACAAAGTTGGCGCATGTACGCATAAAACACAACGTGACTGGAATCAAATGCATCAAATGTATCAAAGACTTGTGGCATGTATGTATGATGTCCGAGCTCTTCAATAATCTAATCATATACTGTTCAATGTCATTGAAGATATTCTGACTACAGCTAAATAATAATTCATCTGCAGGCCACATGGAGGTTACATTAAAAGACTGAAAAACGAAGACAGTTTAATATTAAATTTGCAGGCTAATGCTATAGCTCAAATATTAGCCCATTCAGCATGCAAAGCAGGACCACTGAGAGAAACAACAGAACCAAGTCAGCGGCAAAAAACTGAATGAATACTGCCAATTATTACCCACGGACCTGGTAGATGAGAAAGAGAGGAAGAAAAGAAGGGAAATATGAGGTAAGAGGTGTAAATGACAGCTGCCTTGATGTGAAGCAGCAGAACTGATTCACGGCTAACTGAAAAAATGTCTTTTGAAAACCAGAACTCTCGCTTTCAAATAAAAAAACAATACAATCATTTTCGTGACCAGCAATGCATGGAATAAATAATTTCCTCATTAAGGAGTGAACAGAGATATGATGAAAATGAATACGATGATAAAAAAATAAAATTAAAGCAGATAACATTTTAATTTTCTACTCATTTAATTCTGTGAAGTTGATTTTGTTCGGGGATGAAACCAATGTGATTCAATAACAGCTGTTTTTTCAGCATGATCCTTTTATAAGAACAAAAGCTAAAATTTGCCTAATAAATCATTTTTATTCAGGGGTGCTTGAAATGTTCCGTTGCAATAGTCAATGAAGGTCAAAAGCGCTCTCACTACTCTGACATGTAGCTATCAAACACATTATATGCTTCCCTTGTGCTCCTAAATTATTCAATTATTCGAATTCTCTCTGAAATAATAACATAATTCTGCTAATTTGCAACATGTTTTTACCAACAATCTTGCATAGGTGGCATCATGCTGGGTAGCACCCCCCACAGTGCAATCTCATTGGTCCAAATCCACACTCCTTATAACTGTATATTAAACATCAAATAACTTCTGATTGGTTGTGTATTTTACAAGAGGTTCCACGTTCAGTGTGTATGGACAAATTGCTTGTAGCACCACTTATTAAGACACAATATTAAGCAGACCTCAGTTTTCTAGATTTACCTCTAGTTTAGTAAATTAAAGAACAACCCCCTTGGAGAAAACAACAGGGTAAATATCTTGCTCAAGAGAACAATGGTGATTGAGAGGAAAATGGCCACTTTTAATTGGATCAGACCTGCAAACTTTATATTAGAGGTTACTTCTACAGGAAGGGGTTAACTCATTTAGTACATCCTCAGAAGTGATCATTTCAGCAGCCCAGCACCTTAGACATGCTGTCTGAGGTTGAGACCTAATGCATCATACTTGCATTAGGTGAGAGAGTACACTTCTCCTTGAAGGCAAAAACAAACTCAGAGCAAGCAAGGCAACAGTGCTTAGGGGCTGACGTTTGAAAGATCTGGAGATCAGCAAAGTGAGAAACATGTTTTTAACCTTGAGCTAAATACTTAACCTGAATTAATTTAGCAATTACCCATCTGTATAAAGGGATAATGTGAGCTCTTCTGCCAGGTGCACCAGCGTGAAAATATATGTGCACAAGTGGTTTCAATACATAATGTTACACTCTGCACAGCAGCTACTTTCTAGCAATAGGATTGAACTTCCTTGTGCAAATCCACCAAGTAAATTAACATTTGGTCTGTCAGTATTTTCTCCAACCATGATTTAAGTCGATTACAATAATAATGGGATTACAATGATGCATCAAGAAATGTGAAATATGCCCACAATCAGGATTCAGTCATGGTGATTATCTAATGATATGATTGATCATATCATTAGATAATAAACTGAAATAGTAAAAATGGAAATTTTGTAGAAATTATAAACAATTACTGAATTCTGTCATTTTAAATTGTCGCATCAATATAATACACCAATGCATCTTTATACCTTTATACCTAGTGCACGTTCATTTGAATAAATAAGCAAGTTGAAGTTGCAGTAAGTTTTAACTAAAAAGTTACTCAAGACAACTAAGACAAACTACAAAACAACATTAAAAAAGGCAAAACAATATTATCAGTGGACCAAATTTGACAAAAAAATCCATTTAAGCAAGAAACCAACTTAAATTAATTGCGCACGTTTGGGGAAATAATTAACTTTACGGTCCAGAACTCATTAGGGTCTTACTGAAATCAATACCAGCAGCATGGTAATTGGTGTTCCAATGAGTGCAAAGCCATTACTGAGCGATGCAATGCCTTTTATTGGGGTACGGTTTTAATAAACTCACTTCATTGAATGACAGTGGCGACCATTACAACACAGCCAATAAAACTCTTTTTGTTTTAATGAACTACTAAACGACATAAAAACAACAAACAAGTTGAAGGGAGACAAAAGGATTCATAATTAGTCTGAACAGTTCTGTGAACCAGATCAAGTATATTGGTTGTGTTTATTTTAACACTTCTTGGTTAATCTTGTATAATGAGGAGCATGCAAATTGATTGTGTGAGAATGAGATGCTTATCAAAGCAACGCGTGTGTGTGTTAAGTGCTGGTTTGGACACAGATGGAAATTGTATGTCGGCTCCTGGAACCCAGGGACTCTAGTGTTCCTCTGTTCTCTGATCAGTGATGAGTCCTGCGTTCCCCTCTGATAAAGTCTTTCCCTTTAGAGTTTGAGCGAGGCCATATGCGAGGTCAGAGCCTCCACAGACTGCCGAGCTTAAAAGTCAAGCTGTGAGGCGCTTGTGTGCGTCTAAGGATGACAGCTTGTCTCTTATCTCCAGTGCTACTCTTGTGGCCCTTTTGCTTCATTACTTTATCATTCAATTTTTCCTGGCTCCTTCCCAAGAACATTTTCAAATCTTGCTGCCGAGTGGTGCTATCCAAATACTGCAATGTACTGCCACTTGAACTTTCCCTCTGTAAATAGCCAGATTACAACCTAAACCCTTTGTTTCTGCGGCCACCCCTTGCCCTCCGCAGCTTGAATCGTGACATCTCATTTTTAACTACAGCCTGTGGAAACCAGACCTGTTCCAATGCTTTCAAAGCTCTGAAACTTTGGGCAAAGCAGTCTGGCCCAAAATAGCTGACGAGAAGAAATATCGGCTCACTGGTCTGGGAAAGCAGACTACCAGGTCATCACAGGCCTTATTTTTGCCTTTGTGATAAGTGTACTGACGAATCCGTGCCCCTTACTCAGTTGCATTTGTCTAAAGGTCACCTTTTTCAAACTGGTGCACAAATTTCAAGTGAGCATTTGTGACACATTCTGCCATGAGGGCCAGCCCACCTCCTGGACTAAACTCCTGGACCTGGTACCATGAAACATCTGGTACTAGCAGGTGGCATGTGACTGGCCCTGGTCAAGAATAATGCAGTGAAACAGCTGTCATACCCCTGTAAGACACCCGTTCTGATGTGGCCCATGCGAAAAATGCAAATAATTAAACCGACTAGAACTATTAAAGACTATTAAACTGTGATAGTAACAACACAATCACATATAGGATGTGAAGGCTCACAGTTCTTCTTTAGGTTATTAGTCAACTAAAAGATGTATGTCAGTCTTAACTTTGCTGATCCTGTCTACATTGGACACAACAAATAGCTGGATATCACATTTATTGTAATCATTATGGTCACATTATCACTGCTTTAAAATGCACACTAATTTCACTTTAATGCATACATGACCATTAAAAATATTACATTCCTTTCATCATTCCATCTTACAACTGTACTTTCTGATATCAACTCTATAAAAGCTGTGAATTGATTGTGAACAGTAAAACCCAAAACTAAACTGACCGTGTTCCCTCACCTCTTCAACACTATGGCCATGTGAAGAAGAGAAAGAGAGGATATCAAATAGCTCAATGGCATCTTAAAAACAGACTGTAGTCTGTCACTTCTCTTTACACCATTGTATTATTTCTAAGTGACTCCCAAAGAGGAGAGCTGTGTCTATGAATCTGAAAGAGTAAAAACCGCCACCGCAACACGGCTCCTGGCATGTTAAAGGACCCTCGAGTGTCTCAAGGTTGTGATCTGATTCAACGGTGCTGCGTTATGAAGTAGCTTGTTTCAGTCAGCTGGAAATAAAAGGGGAGGAGTGAGGGTGTATGTGCGCCTGGTGGGCAGAGCTCCATGGACTGGATCAGTCACTGCTGTTGTATGTGTGTCTATCCAGGATAGCAGAGAAAGTGACTGATTTAGCTACCTTTAAACTTAGACATGCTCTCAGTTTGTGAATGCAGACGATTAGACTTAGATCACACCAATGATACTGGGCTTCAGACTAAACAAATTACTAGGGAGCTTTTGGTTCATAGAGGAAAACATTTATGTATGATATGACAAATTGTAGATAGATATGGCAGCTGGTGTATTTTTTTATTCCCCGGTAGTCAGATTGGACCATATGTAAATAACTGACGACGGGCTATTGAAGTTTTAAAAAATTATGCGGTCCACAGACCTGGAGCTACTTCATAGGTGTGTTTCTTGAAAAATAATGCACAGTTTTGGCACGTCTGTCAACCAATCAGAATGAAGCATTCAACAGCTCTGTGGTATAAATTCAACCCTTTGTTTTGCTCTCAATTCTCAATTCCCTTTGACCAGTTCTGCTACAGAACACAATCTTATTGGTCTTTAGTATTAGCTATGGTTACAACTAATTGAGTACAAACATTATACAGGAACAAACATTATAGAACAAAGATGTTTGAGAAAAAAAGTAATTTTTCTCATTTAATTTTCAACACTAAATATTTTAGTTGCTAAATTACAGAATTACTTTATATGTGCAAATGAAATATATAATTTGAGAAACAAAAATATAGCATAGATAACATATTTCAGGATATATTAACATCATACACGTTAACTGTCAATTGTCAACAGTGGTCAAAGATGCTATGGGAGATACAACAAGCACTATAATTTAGATTTACATTTTTATCATGTAGAACATCCACTGAAGACTGTGTATATAAGACTGTGTATCCGAGTGCATATATTCTTAGTTTGCCCCTTTTTACCCAACAGTCACTGCTGTGTGCTGTGATGAGGTGACGCAAAGGCATGTACTGTGAAGATGTAATTAACTGGATGAAATTAACAGATGAAATCTGTTGAGCAAGCAGGTAACTAAGTAGTCATTTAGCAGACACTTTTATCCAAAGTGACTTGCTCTTATTACAGGGACAATTCCCCAGAGAAACCTGAAGTCATGTGCCCTGCTCAAGGGCATAATGGGGATTATTATTCCATGCAGGACTTGAACCAGCATCCTTCTGATTACCAGCCCTGAGCTTTCTTTGGTACGTCACACCACATAAAACTGGATGATTTTACTATCAACATTTCTATCAACATTCTATCACTGATGACGTATGAAAACAAACTTTCTTTTTCTGTTCTTTTAGTTTTGCCTAGAACCATTTTAGCTGCCTGGAGCATCTGAAACAGAAGACTAAAATATTGTATAGCTACATACAAATAACACACACGCATATAAGAATGTTGTGTGTTTGCATTAATGCATTTTTACATGTAAGCAAAAAACATTTTTGTACTTAATAAATTCTGAATCTACTACTTTTATATAATTATTATTGGTCCAAATGATGGTTCACTTAACTAAATAAAATACTACTTCAAGCCATTTCAGTGCAAATACATAAACAAAGAGATACATTTTGAAACCAATTTTTTTGTAATATATTACCCAGCCCTAACATAAACAAAACTAGCAATGAATGAATTAATTTATTGACCATAAAGTAATTAAAAAGTAATTTATTTCTAATGCAAGTAGAAGGTTTTCTGAATCTGTTTTTGTGTATGTTGAACTACCTGTGAGGCATCTGCAAATCAGGAGAGCATCAGTGCAAAACAAGCAGTAAATAAATAATTAAAGAAAGAAATCAGTGAGTAATTGAAAATTAGTGGTGACACATTGATCCAGCCTGCTTGGCCTGCCGTTAAGCAGCCTGTCTGAATGAACCGACCGCCGCTAAAAGACGGTTTAAAAAGTAATTGATTTTTGTTTCGGACGAGTCACAGTCACAAAGAGCTAATAATGTGGGATGATGAAGATCACTCTCCTTTCAGTATTTATTCTCCTCACTCCTGCTTGACAACGCAATCTTGTGTACAAAAGGGGTAGCGGGTGTACGCGTACCATCAGACGGGTGGTGCTTAAAAACAAACTGAAAAACGGAAATATTGTCAGAGCTTTTACTGTTATCTCAGTGAAAAACACCTCCCTTAATCTTCCCAAGGTGCGAAACGATAACATTTTGTGAAAGCTTATGACAGTCTGAGCAGGCTTGCGCTAGGATTGGAGGAACTGAGTATTGAAATGTATTCCAAAACTTATTTTTCAAAACTTTGTGCAAACATTTGAGATCAATATTTGAGCTGAGCTTGTGGTGGCAGACGGCTGAGTTCAGGATTTTACCTTCATGCACGGTCACGCCACAGTTGTCACACTGGATGATCTCATCCGCATCTTCGCTGTTGTCTCCAAGACACACGCAGCAGATAAGGATGTGCTCCATCCTCTGAGAGCTCCACGTCTGGGGCCGCTCCAGCAAAGAGTCCTGAGAAAGTCAGGAATAACTTAGCAAACCTTCCTCCATTTGGAGCTGTTACACTGATGTAAAACTTGTGTCTGCTACCAAAGTCCAAACAAGATCTCAGATCAGTTTTGAAAAAAATGGGACAGAAACGTAAAGCCTCAAAAGAACTACAACTCTAATTCCATCTCTGAGATTGGAAGATTATCCAATCCCATAAAACTAAATTTCTTAGATAAGCCAATTCTTTTTTGTATGTGCAATCTGATGGTGTATAAGCCAATGACTTTCTGATTGCTCATGTATTCATGTGTGCACAACACAATTACATATGAGAATTCAGCTTTTCATGCAAGAGAACTTTTTGGGACAAATTTTGAAAAACGATAAGAACAGCCATGTATTGTTGTGGCACAAAAACACAGATCAAACAAATCTTGTAACTAAGAGTACAAAGCAGTAACAGCTTCTGCATGCCTAGTTGTAGATCTGGGACCCAGCTACTGGAGTCATATCAATAAGGGCCCTTAAAATGTAAGAGAAAAAAGAACATCGATTATTCTCTTGTAATATATCTGTTGTAAAACATTTGCTATACTTTTATATATACTTTTATTTTTTTATACTTGTATAAACATTTTTATATGTTTGATTTTATCTCATGATTTGTCCAACATTCAACTGTTAGACAGCTGTACTGGTCTAAGAGGTAAGTGTTGTTAAATACATAGCTAATCTAAAATGTTTTTTGAGGACAAAAATGACTTTAAAAACACTGAACATGAAGAAAACACTCCAAAAAATAGAGACTACAACCTAATGTAAAAAGTACAGAACTGCATAATGTAAAACAGAGTACGGTCAATTTAGGGTCTCCATGTGGGTGGTGGAAGCATAAACGCTTGGGATCTAATTTGCAACTTTACGATACCTGCTCAAAGGTCCACCATCCTTTACTCTAACCATTGTGCTGTTAAAATTGTTTGCAAGGAGAATGTCTCAGCTATTAGTGTCCTGCAAATTCCTTTGGTTAAAAAATATCTTTATTATTGCAATGACTTCACATAATTAAGCAATAAACATTACCTTTTACACAGCTAAAAATGTTTACTGTTTAAGCTTATGAATAATGTAACTGAGAAATAATTATTCAGTGCAGGACAGCCTGTGTTCTTCTGTTAAGCCAGGAGATGTTTGTGATATGATATCAGAGGAGATCTCACC
Source organism: Botia almorhae (assembly GCA_036877575.1). Lineage (NCBI taxonomy): Eukaryota > Metazoa > Chordata > Actinopteri > Cypriniformes > Botiidae > Botia > Botia almorhae. The sequence continues at coordinate 61,166 of JAZGTJ010001033.1, forward strand.
TCATTGCCCTTCCCATGGGATGTGCTGTGACTGTCATTGGTCTCCTCTTCATCAAACGTCCCTGTGTTCTTGCCTGCTTTCCTCTTTGGCTTCTTCTCTTCATCCTCACTATCACTGCTACTGGTCTCATTGCCATCATCATCCTCATCTTCATCATCATCATCATCATCATCATCTTTGTTGTCATCTTCATCACTACCCTGGTCATCCTCTTCCTCACTTCCTCCTTTCTCCTTACCAGAAGTCTTGCCTTTCTTTTTTCCTAAAGTGGGCCTCCAGTCATTGTCATCCTCGCTGTCATAATCGTCTATTTCATTCAGCTCCTCCATAGTAGTAAAGTCCAGCATGGGTCGGTTCCGCCGTAGGTTCCATTTTTTGGGCTCAGCTGGGCCTTCCTCAGCCGTACCGCTGCCATTTGACTCTGATTCAGAAGCTTTTTCCCCCTTCTTGTGGTTTTTTGAAGTTCCTTCTGTCTCTTTGCTGCTGGTCTCCTCTGAGATAGACTCTCCCTTGGCTTTCTCCTCTTCTTCTATGTCTTCATTCAAATCTTTGGGCCCTTGTTCATCTATCCCCTCCTCGTTAGCTGAGCCAATGGCATCTGAGTCACTCTCAGAGCCTGCAGCACTGTCTTTTGAATCCTCCTCATCACTTCCATTCCCAGTGCCCTCTGAACCTGGCACAAACAGTTATGAGATTAGCATAACATTTCCAACATACAGGGCCCTTTGCCATAGACATCTTTACTCTTGTACTGCAAGTGTGTTTATTTAAGGATTTTTTTGCTGTTGACTTTTAGTAAGCTTTCCTGTAGCTCAGTGGTTAGAGCATGGTGTTAACAACGCCAAGGTCACAGGTTCGAACCCAGGGATTGCACATACTTAGAAACAATGTTTATTATGTTGCAATGCAAGTCGGATGAAAGCGTCTGCCAAATGTGTAAATGTAGTAAGCCTATAAAACAGCCTACAGTATGTGTAAATGATAAGTGAATTACTGATTAGTGAATAAGTGAATTATTATGTATGGACATTAGGAACCACTGCATAGAGGGTAATTGAACTATACATATGAAGTTGGTAATGAATACATTTGTAAGATATTTGTGCAATTTAATACAACCCATAACATTGTTTTAGTGTTCGATAGAGAATAATGTGATAATCTCATACTGTACATTTTGGTTCTGATTGCAAAGTTTTATATACAGAACAACTTAAAGACCCAAAGGGGTCAAAGTGTTAGAATTTCATTATCAGCTGGCAGATATTTCTGCCCTTTTGTTGAGAGGGGCTTAATGGGATAGCTTTGTGTTAACCTCCAGTCTGTCATGGTGATCTGGACCCATTGCCTGTGTGACTCCCGTATTAGTAATGCATTGCAGGATGTCTAATCTACAAGCTGGGCAATAACAGTGAAACATGAAGGTGTCTCTGTTGGGTGATGAAGGTGTCATCTCCACCTGAGCAGCTGTTTCCATGACAGGTGAGAAAACCCAAGCAGGGGCCATGTCTAAAATGGCTTTTTGCAGTACAAAAAAAAGTTAAGTTTATCATTTAACTTGTACAAGACCTTCCACCGTTTCTTGCCATGACTTTATCATAATATAATATGAAGCATCAGATGAGTTTTTTGACATTTAATATATCAATAATTTATGTTACAGTAAAGAGGTTGTAAGTTGTATACGTTATGACAAAAACTAAACAATTACCTGATGCATTTCCTACTTCAAAATCACTGTCATCTGAGCTGTCATAATCCAGAGCATCCAGCAGAGAGTCAGCCAAAGGCTTCACCTGTCGCCGCTTCGACCCCCGATCCACTAGGTAGCAAACACACTTCATATTATCGCTAAAGCTATAAACTGCTCACGAAAACAGTGTTACACACCTCTGATTATGCATTATGGTGTATTTACAAGTTCAAATGCAATATTAAATGAGCTACTGGTTTCAAACCTAGCAAGCTGTCAACAGAGGCAGCCGACGTCTAGCATTAAAGAGGCAAATAATTTCACATAAACTTCCGCTCATATCACTTGTATATATGTTTCCAAAAAATGCAAACGTTTCTAGTATCCTTTATGGTATTTTTCTGGCTGAAGAAGCTATCTTACAGAAGAGAAGAGCTGTGGTGCCCTTTAATCTAACATAATGAGTCAAATGACTAATCTTAGTAATATATCTTTGACATAAATATGTAAAGGTGAAAGATTTGAGAGAACTTCACATCAGTTAGCCAGCAAGCTAAAGCAGCAACAGCCTCCTGCTATCTATTCATGTTCACGCTGTGATTTTACCCCACGGGTTTTTAATTCTAAAGATGAATCAGTTGTGCTTTTTTATTCTTTTTCCAAATGTATTATATAACATCAAGAGTTACTCACTTTTAGGGATTTTGCGTTTGAATAGCTTGGACAAAGGTACAACGAACACCTCCACAGTTCATGTTCTGCGCATTACGTCATCGATATTGTGTATTACGTATACACATTTGCTGACGTTCGGCTCATAGAAACCATAGCAACCCCTGCATAGCTGTGAGCGGTGATACAGACAGTGTTTTTTACTGCCACGGGTGTTCAGCAGGGTTGGCTTCTTTGAATTATTTTTATTAGTTAAATAAAAATAAAGCAATGTCATTTATGACAACATGATCCTTGTTGACGTGCTCCTGTGATTGTTGACGTATTCATGCTGACGTTAAGTCTTTTTTTACTTTTCTGTGACGTATCTTTTTCTAACCAGTGTGTCCTAAACGCACATATGGGTCAAAACACATAAACGTAATCACATATGAGACGTTATGCCCTGCACCCTTCAGAGGTCTAACTTCTTGTGCTTTGCCCTTCAGAGCGAGCAGAGCATAATAATGCTTAGTTTTAATTTAAATTTACTCTATTATGTAGACCTGGGTATGACTTTAGTGTTGCTAGTGTTGTTTGTTTGTTGTTTTGTCATGCAGCTGTAGGCCCCTAGCTCTAACTGATATATTGTAGTGTAATAGTGTGGAACTATACAGATTTTTACCAGAGGCATTGCTGAAGTGAGACAGATGGGAGCATGCCCATGTTTAATTTAGTTTACTGTGTTTTGTTTTACTCTATTTGGATGCCACAATATGTAAACTAGTTGTTTACACAATGATCCAAAGCCCAAGTGTCAATAGTTTTTCACTCTTTTCTGTTCTAGCCTCTCAAAGTCTTTACTCACATGGTATTTTTAAGGATTGTTAGTCATGCTTCACACAAAAAGTGCAGGCCTTAGTTTTCCTGCTCAATTTATTGACTTGATTTTGACTGGCAAATGCTATACTTGCATGTACATTAATAGGGTCTCTCATATCTTAATGTAATAAATGTAATATGTTTTAATTATGGTGCACCGTTTGTGCCTGTCCTATGATTTCGTAATTTTATTTTATAATTCATTTCTTGTGAAACATAAAAAATTGCTAGAACAAATATATAACTTTTGTTAAATAATAGCTGCTAGAACAAATATATAACAATTGTACCTTTAAATAGAAGTCTGTGGAATCAATAGCAAAAAAGGCAGATTTTGAAGGTCTTTGAGGGAACATGTGTAGCAGTATAACAAGAACAATGTTGTAAGAGTGGGAAATCACTGTTTTTGGCTGTTTTGAGAGCAAGCCGTGTTTCTGTTGTCCTCCGTTGACTTTGCCAGTTTAGCAAACAGGAGACGATTAAAATAAATGAGCCTAGATTGATCCCGATACACAGCGAGGGGAAGACTGATGGGTAAAGGCACACACAAGGGATGATTACGACTGTCCTTGGCTGATGACAAATGGCACTGTATTGAGCTGGAAAGCCACCGTTTATTATCCCCTGGCATCAAAACACTTTTGGAATATCATAAGTATCATCGTCACCATCACTGTCACCATTCTATTGCCATCATTCTCTGTTGTAGATGACATTTGATACTGCCAGTGGATAAAATAAAACAGTGCTTCATATTAGCCAAGCGGAATATAATTGTGTCCGTGTCTCTGAGAGAGTATTTATTAAATTCAAAACACCCTTTTTTAAATGGTTGGTGTTCCATCACAACGCAAGGGTACAGTCATTTATATTACACAGACTTTAGGTTTCATTGGTTGTACCTCTTGTAAATAACTTGATGAGGGCAATTTGTCCTCAAGAATTTGCAACAAGAAGTTTGGGCAGCAAAAACCTTTAAAAAATCTTTTTCTTTAAACTATTTTGAATTCATGTGGTATTTAACATTTTGATCGTATTTATTATAGAAGCCATTGCATTGTTAGGCATGTATTTAGTGCTACTCAGGAAGTAATATAAACATCTACTTGTGTAGATTTTCATGTAAATGGTGATGGAGTTGGAGGCTGTGAATTGAGAGATCCTGCTTAAGCACAGATGAGCCACATAGAGATCCTGAGAAACTGTCCTACTGCAGATATCTGTCAGCTTGATGAGCCACAAGACAGAAGCAATTACATCAAGAACAAGAATAACAAGGTTTAGGAAATAAAAACATTACTATAAGAACATGCTGTACTACGCCAGCTTTAAAATCTCATTTGAAGAGGAGTAATTGCATCAGCTATTATTTATGAACCCTGAAAAAGTATGTTACGGAATGCTTGCATTGATCTACTGCCTCCACTAGTTTAATGTTTTGCATTTAAATTGAAATATTTATCCGTTCATATATTGTAAATCATACTACGTTGGCCACCGTTTATCTTTGCTGAGGTTTCCATTGCTTTTCCTTGCGATCTCTTTCACTGAAGCGTGTGGCTGAAATCAAATGAATTTGATGACAAACACATTGCTCCTGTGTGGAGATGTTATCTTTGTGTTATCGTAATGTCAACCCTTCATGTGCAGAGCTGCGCTAATTTAATCGTTATTTTCTGGATATGATTATTTACTCCGTAGGAGTGAGACAGTTTATACCAATTTAAAATCCTACATTTAATTGGAAAAATAATGGTTGAAATTAATTAGCAAACAAAAGTCTCAAAACATTCTTCAAAAAGCTGTTGAAGATACTAGCATGGAGATCATCCACCAAAACACAGAAAGGAACTGAAATCAGTAGCATTATTATTATAAAGCATAATTGTACAATTTATCTAATTTTTTTGCTTGTGTTTCCTACTAGAACCTACCATGAACTTTCTTAGATGTTTTGGTTTGGTGACTGAGGATGCTAAGGAATTGAACTTTACTTTACTTTTACTGAAAATTAAAAACCATCATGTTTGCTGCTTAGTCTGCAACGAAATTAGTAAAATGGTTTCATATTCCTTAGTCATTATAAAACCATGCTGGGCAGTCGTTGCACCTAATGACTCCCACGCGACGGTACTAATTTTCAGAGCTCTTTTATCTGACACCTTCTGATAATTGGCAGTCAGCCTAATGTGACTCTTTTTTGCAACTGCTTTTGCAACTGCTAGTAGTTGCTTCAGAGTTAAACTCCTTCATGTGGATTTTGTTGTTGTTCAAAAAGAAACTCAGAACACTGCATAATGTTTGACTAAGAGGCCAACTAGTTCCGTTGAGGTTAATAGAATAGGTCCTTCTGCCCATCATCTGCTGCTATGCACAGATGAAAGGATGTCCACACGTCCATGTAACACTCTGTCCAGAGCCTCGGGCTGCTTCTTCTCAATGTGCATTTTTAACCGTCTGCCTGACATTTCCATATGAGCTGATATTCTGCTTTAATCAACTGTCTCTCCTGCCTATTTTACTCTGCTATTCTTTGAATTAGATACACTGTGTTTTCTCTTTGAAGTTACATTTGTATTTTATTTTTTATATCCTCAACGATCATTTTCCATTTTTTTAAATATAAAAATGCAAAGCCCTTTTCTATGTTGAGGTTTGAATAGAAATAGAGGATTCAGAGGTATGCATAGTGCTGGCTGCCCTCTGAGAAACTAGTCTGACATTGCTTCAGTTCACACCTTGTATAGAAATCTGTTTCAGTTGTTTATTCAGTTGTTGAACAGCCATAAATATAAGTGTAAACGGGGTCCAAAATGGACACATTACCACATTAAAAGGTAATGCAAACCGCCCTGATTTTACTTCAAATTGGACAAATTCTTGATTGGACAACAGAGTCTCCTATATTTAATACGCACCTTCTTGAACTACTGAATTACACAAGAGCCAACATTACAAACTACAAAAGGTTCCAAAAGGCTTTTTTAACTCACTGTTCCATTAGTATAGTTCCATCTGATCAACTCATAGTCCATCACAAAGATATAAAGCTGTAAAAATCACCTCAATATTCCCTTGCTTGGACCACCCTACCTTGCATGTAGCCTTTCAACCTTGCTACTTTGTATGCTTTGATGTTTCAATCAAATTCAGCCAACGTGGCCTCTTGGATGATCAACAGAAAGACTGGAAAGCATATGTCTGACAACTTTCAATTTCCCTTAAAAATGCGTGACTATTTATAAAAGTTCTGGCCACTCTCTCCTTGGTGCAGTAGACAGAGCTTCCATTTCCCTGATGGATTGGCTGTCATATTCCGACAGTGCAGTGCTTCTTTTAGTTTATAGACGTC
>JAZGTJ010001034.1:0-67684 GCA_036877575.1 Botia almorhae
TTCTCCTGGCTGGGCCTGGTTTCTCTCGAGGTTTTGTCTCCTTTTGGAGTTTTTTTTCCTCGCCACCGTTGGCTGCAGCTCCTCTGCCCTTGTACTGCCCGTCAGGAGGCTGCTGTAATCAGTTTTAATTTTGCACATATTATTAAATTATTCTCAAACTATCCATTCATACCCCTTAAATGATTGTATAACATGCATAATATCACCTGTTTCTCCTACCTGTTTCTCTTTGTCTGTGTGTTTGTCTGTATGTCTGTCTTTGTGTGCTGTGTACATTTATCATACATGTAAAGCTGCTTTGTAACAATGTCCTTTTGTGAAAAGCGCTATATAAATAAAGTTGAATTGAATTGAATGACACAAGTGTGACATCAAAAAGTAAAATGATCATGTTGTTATATTTTTCTAACTACACAGAAAAATGGCCATGAAAAAAATAGTGATTATTAATGTTGTTAACACTTTTCTCCATCTGTATTTAAGATCAGACTTTAAGATCAAGTTTTTAAGTTCTTAAAGTATTTAACACAGCTGTCTTACATTTTATACACTTCCAACCTTTCACAATTCTCTACAACATTTTTATACAATTTATAAATTACAACCGAAACTCTAAATTTAATTTTCATTTTTTAACACATCACAAAAATGCATACATTTTCTTTCAATTACAATAAACACATCTGACATAATTTCTAATATTCTTAAACACACATCACATTCCTAATAAATGTCATGTTAATTTGATGGTTATTCACACAGAATTTGACAGAAGAGTGTCACATGATTATTTATCTTTTAATTTTTAAAGAATCTTCTCATTAGTCCTTTGTTTTCCTCTTCAGCCCTTTTCTTAAGTTCCTCGAGTTTCTGAACTCTTTCTTGGTTTCCAGTTTCTTTCACTCTCTCAATCATGAAGTTCAGATGTATGTATGAGGACATGCTGGTAGATTTTAATGCAGTTTCCATTAATTTCTCTAAACACTGATAACACGCTTTCACAAGCCTGATCTTCTCTGCCTCAGTCTGCTTTATCTCATTCTCCAGTCTGCTCATCAAACTCTGTTTTTCTCCAAATTCATTTTCATATCTCTCTTTTAAATCCTCATGAGTTCTTGTGACCTTTCTTGTCTTAATCTCATACATCTGATCATCTTTCACATGTTTAGTGTGGTCACACCTTCCACTGCAGACTGTGCACTTTCCCTTATTCATCACACTACACCAGGAGAGATCTTTGACCCACCAGCATCCTGGATAGTGACAGTTCTCTTCACACATGGTGCAGCGGGTCGCATGTTTGCTCAGTTGCCACCACTCTGACTCTATCTTGACCAAATCTTTGTAGGGTTCATCAACTTCATAATGAAAGTTCTTCTGTTCTTCTCTGTAATTTTCACATTCCTTCACAGCTGTTTTTGTTTGCTCAAGCTCCTTCTTTCTGAGTTCTGCCAGCACAATTCGATCCTTTAAGTTGTTGACACAAGCTTCTAATTGATTTCTGGCTCTCAGAACACCTTCAGTCATATATAAACTGATCGGGTTGATTCCATTCAGATGATCAAAGAACTGCTTGAATTTTTCAATTCCATAATCCCATGATGGTTTGTAACTCTCTCTGTCTTCCTCATCATAGCACTCACTCTGAGAGTTATCAAAATGAAAACAAATAGGCTCATCTATCATTTTAGCACATTTAATTCCAGAGTCTCTAATGAAATTCAGGATCCTTTGTGGGAGTTTTTTTTGGTGACTGTGTGTGAAGAGCAATAAGATGTGTTTTTCTATATCCTTGCCAAATAATGACAGAATTTCATCCAGAACATACAGCTGTCTGTCATGGAGTCGAACATCTGATGCTTTCAGCACAAGACACACTGCATGAATTTCATGAATCCCATCCTCAGATCTGAATAACTGCTGTAAAGCTTCAGGGATTTCTGTATCTTTCTTATGGTCCTCCATATCGTCACGTGTGTCACCAAATCCAGGTGTGTCAATAATAGTAAGAGAGAATGGACTGTCCTGTGCATAAACCTCATAAACTGTGACTGCTGTTGTCTGAGACTCAGATTGGTCATCAAGTATCTCGACTACCTCTATCCAGATTCTGTGCTCCCATCTGACACCTATGATGTAATTGACCATTGCATTGATGAGAGTGGTCTTCCCTGTTCCTGTTTCTCCAACCAGCAGTATGACCTTACGAGGTTTATTATCATCTTTTTCTCCAATTCTCTCTTTTCTCAGCAATTTATCTGCAGTTATCTTTGTTGTGTTGAGTATATATCTTTTAGTGGGTCCTTCTATAGATTTACTGTGTTTAAGAAATTCCTGCACTGCAATGGGTAAATTTTCATGTCTACAAAAAAAAAGTAAATTTACATCATCATGTATTTTTGGAATATTAAATGTGAAATCAATTTGATTTTGTGGGTTAAACTCTTATGTGGTACATTGTATATAACATTGATTTTTAAAATTGCTTTTGGTACTGTTTTTACAAGTAAGTAGTACATTTTGAAATGTCTCTTAATACTTAATACTACTCTACCAACAGATCATCATAAAGATAATTTCTTTTTTATGCTCAAACATGTATAGTATGTATAAATGTATAGTATTATAATCACAAACTATAACATGCAAAAAAAGGGGGAATGACTTTGTAAGCCAGAGACCTGTGAGAGAGGTCCAAGAGGTCCATTACTGTAAACATTAGTTCAAGTACACAGTACTGACAGTCTGTCTATTTCATAAGAACCAATGAAAATTAATATAAAATCTAAGGGCGATGTCTTAGTGCGATGTGTGATCAATAAGCATGTGTATTCTTGTTAAAATTGTTTAGTTCTGTTAAATTGGTATGTGTTCCTAATGCGAAAGCTGTACATTATACTAATTATACCTTCATTAGAGAACCTCATTCACCTATATTCATAAACGCTTGTATAACCTTGACTTTAAAGTCGGTAATAGGTTTTTGAGCCAAAACAGGACCTTAAATTAAAAATGTAAATTAGAGAAACATACTTATTTAACTAATCTATTTGTATTTTCATATATCAGGGGGAAAAATGCTTTAAAACAACAGTCCAAAATTTTTATTTTTTACCCTAATGTCTCTTGATAACCTTGCACATTTTCACAGTGAAATGATAAAGTATGCAGATACTTGCCTTTCATGGAATTGTAGAGAGTCCGTCATGTTTCCAGTTGATTATGTGAAGGTTGAAATCTTCAAGGTACCCTAGAAATAGTTTGCTAAAAACATAATTATGTTAAAAAAGCCATTTTTAGTTATTTGCAAACATACAGACATGCAGACAAACAATAATATACCAAGACAGATGCAGCCTATGGTTTATAAAACTGCAATGCAGTTTTAAACACTGCATTAATATGATTGTTTGAATTGTACAACATATGATCTGCCAAATAAAAGCAACTTTAAGTTTATGCATAAGCCTTCATATACTTGTCTTTTCTCGTATATGGTTCCACTACCTTTATTAGTATAGCATTATATATTACATGTATTATGTTTAAACATTATATCTATATTGTGTATTAAATTTTAATCAGAATATAACAAAATCGCAAAATATGTTTACTTACATTATCCTCTGTTTCTTCTGTTTTCACTGTGGTCTTTTTCACCTGTCAAACCTACAGGGACAACATCAGGAGCTGTATTTATATAATATATATATATTGTGACGAGTCTCACCTGGGCTATCAGCGTCGCCCTGGAAACCGACGCGCCGCACCTGCCAGAGCTCATCACGAGCACAGCTGCGCCGCATCACCACGCGGCGTCAAAATGCCGCCGCTTTTCGCCCAGAGAGAGAGGAAGACTGGGCGGAAGTCTAGAAGGAAAGTGAGGAAGCCTGGAAGCACAGCGGAGCCTGGAAGTGACGCCAGCCGGAGCTACGTTGCTTGTCCCCCGCGAATGCTGAGAGCAGCGAGTGGCCGTAAGCCATTTAGGAGAGCACGCGCCACCGCACACTCGCACCGCCAGGGGGGACGCAACCCCGAGCACGAGCCACACCAGCCTGCACCAGCAGCCAGCCCGGCTGCTTCTCCCACCCACTAAACCCCTTGTTTTTATTAATAAATCCACCCTCCGGGGTTTTTTTCTCACCGCCTGCCTTGTCGTGTGATTCTTCATATAAATTTATATTTAAAAAAAATCAATAGAAAGAAAGCACTGCACACAAAACTATGGCCCAGACAAATTTTGTTTAAATTGTTCTTAAAATAAGAATAAACTTTCATAAACCTACATGTGATTTGAATATTAAAATATCAGGAACGTCATAAGGTAAACTTTGACTTCAAGATAAACGTAGCAGCGAAATATATTTACATGTCAACATACTGTAAGTACACACAGGCTTGGTACTGTAATGAAATAATTAGTGTGCATCTTGCCTTCTGTGTGGGTCTGGCCACAACACCTCATCATTGCAATCAATGTTCTCCCTGGCTAAACAGTGGGGGAGGGTTATGGAATAAAAAGCATCTGCGGGGGTATCCAGCCTTAGCATTTCCCTCAGGTGTGACCCCAGGTCACCTCCATCACCTGGACAAGGGTTATGTGTTGTTGGGCTTGGTTATTATATACGTTCCAATGCCACAATGAAAATAACACTTGTATTGGTTTATAGAAATTAAGAATATATGTATATGTATATATAAGTATGTACAGTATGTGTATATATATATATATATATGCAAAATCAGAGGTCTGACAATATTCAAACATTTTCCAGTTTTTAATTAAAACAGTTTTGTTATTTTTACAGGTATAAGGCATCATGCATGAAAAAGGCATACAAAAACATATGTACCTCCTTCCTAAAATAAAAGGTTGAATTTGTTACATTACTGTGCAGATTAAAAATAGAATTCTTTACAAATACATGGAACAGCTGACAGTGAATCTAAATAAAAATCTAAAATGGCAAAACACAACCTGCTGTCACAGTATTTCTTTGTAAACAAGAATTAAGTTCAGCCAAAAAAGAAACAGTTCATGCTTTGACATTAAGGAGGTTTATCAGAAAGCATGCAACTGATGTTAATATGATTTTCCCAATGTTGACATTCCTTAAACACGAAGACAGACAGAGTGATATTCCATAGATTCTTACAATAATAATATGGTTAACCTAATAAAGAAACAATGATATGACTACTAACAGACAGACAGACAGAATTAAAATCATTTAATGTTCCATCCCGCACCCTCCTGTAGAGGGTAGTGTTGAGTCATCTGTGGAAGACTGCAGGGGGGAGGGACATTTGGCGTTTGGCACATGATAGTGCAGACATGCTTGTGTTATACCACGTTGAAGACCATTGAGAGATATTGTTCATATGACACCTGGATCCAGCCGTCCTGGTCTGTGTCATATCGTCGGAACACGTCAGTTAACCTCTGTCGAAACAAAAGGTATTTGGAGTGTGAGACACAAATGTTACAAAATGTTTATTGCCATACCAAGAATTCATATTTTTAAATTAGGATAATGGAGATGATGACAATTCAGGGCAAGTCTGTGAGAACGCGAAACAGTCTGTAGAATTATTTCAATGCACACTCAATTAAGAACAAGCGAAGAAGATATTTGCACAAAAAATCTAAATAAAAGATGGCAAAACAAAACAAATATTTGAAATGTTATCAGAAAATTACCAAGATCTTGATAAAATATTATTTTGCCAGGTTCCCTGTGATTATACATTATGATTATTATAATTATTATTATATTATAAACATTAGGATTATGATTGCCATAGATTATGGCAACATAATATATTTATGCCGCCAATAATTTAAACATATAAAAATCACACACAGTTCCAGTCTTATCACAGCACTGTCATGTTTTTACAGTTTGTATTATTTACTCATCTCTGTTCACAGAGTTCCAGACCACAGTATGTGAGCAATGCAGAGAGAATGCCAAGATGATGCCTACGACCGGATCATTGCTGGTATTCAGTATAACGGCAATCTTGCTTGTGTATTATTTGTGTGACCCAAATAAAAACAACAAGGGCGACCTCTGATGAGCAACTTCATGCTGTGACTGCCAAATAAATATGGATCATTACCTGTAGAACAATACAGCACTGAATGAAGTCGTCAAATGCCACCTGGCTCTTCTTCTGTCGGTCAAATTTCTGTATCAGTGTGTTGTAGAACTGATCTGAAAGACGATAACCTGAGCGAAGAAAGGTCTAAAGTTAAGCATTTTCTTCAAAAGTAACATTAAGGAATAGTTAAGGAATAGAATAGCAGATCTTTTAAAGCAACCGAAGTGGACGAAGCATCGCCAGATTTGCTCATATAAACCTTGTGCTATATTTGAAGATTTCACAAAGCCATACAATATGTAAAAAAAGGTTTTGTGTAAAAAAAAAAACAGACAAAAAATAGTCACTGATAATCTTTCCTCTTAAATCTTTCACTGATAATCTTTGAAGCACTTGGACATTCATTTGAATGACCTTTTGTATTGCGCACAGAAAAGAATACAGGGTTGGAACAAGAAGGGCAAGTAAATGATGTCAAAGTTTTTATTTTTGGGTTAACCATTCCATAAAAATGTCACTGGTTTTTGTTTGCCCTGTAATGGTTTTGTGCATCCATGCACCTGCCTCTCGTTCCATTGGATGCATCCATCACCTTTGGCGTTCCATTTTTAGCAGTCAATAAGTAAACAGTACCACTCACCAAAGCCAGTAAGAGCCTGTTTGAGCTCATTCTTGTCAATAAACCCAGAGTTATCCCTGTCGAAGGTACGGAAGATATTCTGCCAGTCTGTGATGTACTTCCAAACGCCAGCAAACTCATTGAAGTTAACCCCGCCTTTATTCTCTCGATCAAACATAGCTGATGAAAGAATTAAATGTTAGGGTATGTTTATCACCTTTAATTCACAAATGCACAACACACACATATAGAAAGTATGTGTTTTCCATGAGATGCTTGGATTTATTGTATTATTTTGGTCTTGTTTTGCTTAAGATAATGTGTTTGGTGTGGTCATGTACTGTACTGCATTTATTACATGATGCTTTGGGTTTAACAAGATTTAATATTTTGCGATAAATAAATGCAGATTAGCACCGAAATTATCACACTGCCTTGCGACTCAGTCTGTCATTCAAGTAAAATTATTTATATTTAAGTATTTGAAAGATCTCAAGCCAACTTAAAGGAAGCTAACAAGAAAGAATTCAACAGCTGCCTGTGACTGAACAAAATATGAATGTATTTCACAAGATCACAACTGAACAGCTGCAGAGCTTTAAACCAGCCATGTAATCTCCACAACTGAGATGAATTTAACAATCAATATACACAGACGAACGTTATTGACAACCTTCCAATAAAACACTTTCAATTTCTGCTGCTCCTTCCATATTTTGAGCTACTTGTCACTCAGCTAACAGCTTCATTTTAACAGTTTGAGCTGAAACAAGTGAGTGTTTCTTACCTACTTGATCTAATAGGAAACATTCTAGGTTTCCATGGAGACAACAAACAAACAAACAGAGCTTTGAGAGTGTACACAAGAGACATGTTGTGAATAAATGTGCGCATGAATGCAAGACAGTTTTAATACTCACATATAATTGATCTGACAGTCACAGGGTTGAAAGGTGTCCATGTGCCTGGAAATGAAACAGCACAGATTAGATTGAGTTTTCATATAAAGCCATTCAACAGTCATTACTGAAACATCAAACAGAAGCTTGACTCTGTATGCCAGTCACGTCTGAAAGCAGCATGTTAATATTTTATGTGGCGTTCCATGTTAAAAACAACAGGAAGGAACATTCACAACCTATTTCACTTTTGTGATATGACAAGTCATAAAGCAGAAACAATGTACTGCAGAGTGAGACTTGCACTTTTATTTGATTTTACTTGAACATAAAAAATAAACATAATAATATTGCCTTATATGGTTTTTTTCCTGCTTGCATGGTTTTGCTCACATCAGCTGAGGAGAGACGTTGTTTCAGGGAGATAATACATTTTGATGAAATATTATAAAAAACATTTCTTTACACTAACTGACACTAACAATAGAACACAAACAAATAAAGAACCTTACATCCTCTTTGTAAGGTGTTTTCTTGTCTGTATTTATAGTGTATTTGTAATGCCTAAAATGAGATCACTAAGGAGTGGCATTATGACATTTGCTCAGTTGCCCTAAAAATAACTTCAATTTGTCAACCAAGACGTTTTAGGTAAGTTTCAATGGGCACCTTTGCTGACCTTGAGTAACACAAATGATAGTCTATATAGGCCACACACTGATCCCAGTACAGTGAAGCCTCCCTGCAAAAATAATCACACTATCATTGGTTTTTATTGTGTTTATCTTAGAAAACCTACAGAGCACAGCGGGTGTGCTGGGGGTTAAGACACCAAAAGGCACAATAATATACAGCTGTAAAATAAAGCCATTCTTTCTCACAATGCTGAGTCATGACCTCTGTCTCACACACACAGAGAGAGAGAGAGAGAGAGAGAGAGAGAGAGAGAGAGAGAACAGAGATGAAAGACTTGCAATGGTGATGAACTATATTCTAAATCAAAGGGTAAGAATTCTCTAGTTCTCTTGTGGAACTGGGGCAGATGTAAACAGTCCAGGGAAGCAGAAAATA
Organism: Botia almorhae; assembly: GCA_036877575.1. Lineage (NCBI taxonomy): Eukaryota > Metazoa > Chordata > Actinopteri > Cypriniformes > Botiidae > Botia > Botia almorhae. Next base: position 8,695 of record JAZGTJ010001034.1, read on the forward strand.
CAGAATACAACAGAAAAAGCTTTGTAATGGTTTTGCAAGGCTAGTGTTGCAATCTGGCCAAAATTACATTTTCCTCTGTCACCAAGGTCACCCTGATCAAATTAGGTAGACTATTGCAAATACTGTGAATAGTGGGTCCCATCTCAGATAGAGAGAGAGAGACAAAGATGCTCTTATGTGCTGCACAGTGGCTCTAGTCACAGCACTGCCTACTTCGTGAGGAATCATGGAAAAACAACAACATTCCCATCACTCCACTACTAGACAAGTACACAGCAGCACATACAATAACACTGCACGAGTTAACACAAGGCCTTCTTGTAATATTTCTGAGATTCAAACCCATAGATTATTAAAAAATACATGTGGTCAGCAGTTTTGTAAAAGTGATCCAAAATGAACACACCAAGCAACAATTAAGAGTAAGAATTGGCTTTGGTGAGTTATTCACCAGGTAGCCAGTACGTTTATTTGAAATATTATACATGGTTTTTAATTAAATTGTAATACCTAGTAATATAAAGAACTACAGAAAACATCTGTCACAACACAACATTTTTGTCTAGTGAACATTTTCCAGAACTCAGTTTGGTCAAATACTGCTTGAATTAAGTCAAAAATATCAAGAACAAAATCGAAATGGTTCTGTGCATTCTCATGATAATTCTACAGAAAAATAGAGACTCTTTTATATATGCTGTGAGTGACACTATAGCACTAATATGTAAAACAAAAAGTTGAATAATCTCATTGTCATATAGGAATGATATTAAAAACGGAAAATGATTCGTGTTTCATGTTTCGTGATCAGTGAGAAATATTTCGGACCAGTAAATTTCTTTAATCCACCCATATGGCAGTCATGGCAAAAGTGAATTTTAAACCCTGTATACAAGTATGGATGTACATGGCCAGGATGAAAGTCCTAATATTTGATATATATCACAAAATCCTTCCGTAAAAATAAGAAAACCCTGTTTGAGAGAAATCTGATACTACGGTCCTATTAAATGAAGCCAACTACAGTTAAATGTATGAACACATTACCAGAGCTGAAAGGAAATTTCTCAATTTCAAGGTTTTGATTGAAATTCATTATATCCTGGTCACAGGAGTGGGCAGAATACGGTAAACTGAATGGTTATGACATGGTAAATCACAGCTGCCCACTGCTATGTTTCACAGGCTCTACAGCACCAACCCTTAAAAATGACCTTCGATATAAATCTATGTGAACTGCATTACTTCATCAAATGCCTGAAGCAGCATCTAAGGAAATCAAGAGTGCATACAAATATGTTGAGCCAGCTACACGACAGAGTTGATCAGGCACTCTACAGCCAGCTACATGACAATGTTGACCAGGCACCCTAAAGCCAGCTAAACATCAATATTGGTTAGGCACCCTAAAAACAAAATGTTATAGACATTTTGCACTGGATGTTTGTTTTTGAAGACAATTTGTGTTAGAGCAAAAGGTCAGGTCGATATTTGGCGATTTAGAGGTTATCGGCAATAGATTACCGGCAATAGATAACAGAGCATATTTAAAGATACAGAGCCCATTAAAAGCTTTATCAATTGATAATACACATTTTCTGTTTTAAGATTTGTTTTGTACATTTTGAGTAAATATTTAAATACTTTGTAAGTATTTGTAAATATTTTCCCAAATGTTTTGACTGAGGACACAGTCAAAACAAAGAAGAAATAGTAAATTGTTTAACGTTTTGATCAAAGACCTTCCTCAGGCATTTTACATTTTAAGATCTGTGATCAGACATAGCTTTCTAATAATAAATTTCATATGTTAGTATTAGTCAGTAATAAACCACTACATATTTTTCATATCATAGTTTTTTCATACATAGTTTCCATATAGGGCAGCAAAATCTTATGGCTTCTATAATAATGTTTTAGAAGAAGCCACTGTAGACATACAGAGACATATTATACTGCACTAGATGTTGGGATCAGACACATGAGGTGAATTCTGTGTCCTTTAGGAGCATTCAGAGACTCTGAAAACAGAGTGATGGACATACAGTGGTGACAGACTCGACCTGGTCACTAAAGCACTAATCTAAGGAACAGACACAGGAAGTACCAGTCATGCGCTTCAAAATTCAACAACAATGAAACACCAATGGCACAATTCAACGTCAGATGGTCACTATGATGTTACACTGTAGTACACTTCATGACATCACACTGTGACTGCTGGCAAGAGATTCCTGCTAATTCTGCACTTCATTGAGGCGTTCACCACACAAACCTTACTGCTCAGAGCAGATAACAGCTTAAGGCAAGTGTGAAGGATCTCTGACCCACTTCAGCAGCTTATAATCTTATGTCATAAAGCACAATAGGTTGTTGAGATATTTGACTTGAACAAACTGTCATCTCTGACACTTGCCCTCAAAATAAAAGGGGGCAGTGACTAACCTTATGTTTTGTATTAAAACTGTGTGTCCTGAAGGAATTTGTCCCACATGGTTTACTATTGAGAACTTAATTTAGTCACTGGGCACTCTTGCCAATGAGAGTAAAAAAAGTGTGGACATTTTTTCTTGGAGTTTGGAACTATAGCCTCAAAAATATAGACATTATATAAACCAAAAACTTAGTTTTGTGATCATTTAATTTAAAGTAAGTATCATTTAATGAAAATCCTCCGTAGTTGTTAACAAATAAGCATTTTTGCATATATAAATTGTAATGGTTTTTGTGGTACTTGAAAACTTCAAGTTAGCTTAACCTACTGCCAAAAATAATAACATTAAGTAGGCCACATCATCAATTGACCGTTACAGGAAGGAATTCCTGTTTCTGTTTATAAGGGAAAACTGGCTCCTATATATAAAGAGTCTAAAGTATACATAGCAACAAGCTTATGGAAAAGATTCAAATATCTATATGTGCTCCACATCTATATGCTAAATCTTCAATCTCAGTAAATACATGTGGTGATGATAGTAATTAATAAGAAAAAAGGAAACTGAAGGAAAAACATACCATTTGATAATGCCTGTTGAAGTTCTGTGTCAGATATTGCCCCACTCCTGTCTTTATCTACCCTGGAGGAAACAGAACAATATTTATGAGTTGCTAGCCAAAGTAAATATAACTCATGTTAAAATCTCTTTATATGACTGAAAGACAATATAAAATGTATAGCTTGAATACGCTGCAAGTCACTTTGGATAAAAGCATCTGCCAAATGTGTAAATGTAAACGTATAGGATTCTAATTTAAAAGAAAAAAACACTGCACCAACAAGCCACAAACAGGGTCTGGTCACAAAACAGTAAGGCTGGGTAAAAACATCAATTCACAGTTTTTAATTATCTTCAATTTAACAAAACAATATCGTTTCAGGAAATCCCCAAATCGATTCTTAATGTGCACTCATTGTTAAGTAAATGTGCATTTCAGTAATATAGGTTTTCAGTTACCAGCACTTACACTACCGGTCAAAAGTACAGAATTCACAAAACTTGACATTTTACATTCCAGCTCCTTGGGAAGCTTTTTAACAGTATTGAAGGAATGTCCATCTGTGCTGGACTCCTATTGGCCGCTGTATATATTTATTATTTGGTCCAAGTAATCCATTTCAAAAATATTTTTTGAAATAAAATGTACTTATCTAATAAAAGAAATGTAGAAATGTTGGCACAATTGTTTTTGACTAATCTAATTTTAAACACTGAAACACACCTTTAGATTAAAAGATTTTTTAGATCATAAGAAACGTATTTGTGAAGTGATCCTAAATTTTGACTAGTGTATATTTAAACATGGATTCCATGACTGAAAAGGAACATGTTTAATGAAATGTTTATAACTAATCGATATTAAACCGAATCAAATTAAACTATATTAAAAAGAATTAAATCAAATCACTAAATTGATCGCAATACCCAGCCCAACAAAACAAGCCCAAGCAAATGAATTGGTATGTGTTGGGAGGTGAATTGTCTCTCTGTTTGTTTGTTCTTTCATTAGCTCTAATCCGTTCATTCATTCATTCAGCTGTTCACAGATGTTATGAAGGCACAGCCTTATGCTGATATTTTTATGATTCACTTCATTCATACGTCACAGCAATGATTTTACAGGAGGGAAAATTAGCCACACAAAGAGCTGGTTGACTATTTCTGCTGTTGGGAGTGTCTTTTCCATTACACATTTGCCTTAAATCGTAAAAACGTTTCCATAACAACCAATCTGTGTTGAATTATGAAGAAAATGTCTTTCCGTGTGGAAATAACACAGTAGTCTAAGTTGTAGAGAGATTATGGAAGAGATTTCACTTTACAAAACCCCGTGTATGTCTATTATGAAATAAACATTAGGTAACATTCCAATGTTGCTGCGTGTCTTAGCACACCAACAAAAACCCAGTATTTCTAGGTGGTTGAAAACAAACATGTGGCGATCTTAGAAAAACAGTAGCAACAGGCCTGAGAGGGGCCTCAATAATCTGAACACCAAACCCCTTGAAAGAAAGCTTAGTTTGGGTTATAACCACAGTAAACTGTGAAGGGAATGTCTTGTTGGCATGTTTTCCAGTATGACCCTGCCTACCAGCCAATGTTTGAACTTGTGACTCTGGAATTCTGTAGCGACCTTAAATCACTCTTAAGGAAATTCTGAAAAAATATAAATCTGATTATTGCTTACTTTTATAGGTGACCTCACTATCTAAAACCTTCATTCGCGCAAAGTATGATTTCAACAACTAGCTAGCCTTCTTCCTAGAGGCAAGGACAGAATCTGTTCTAGTTACAATGACTAACTACACACAAGTCAGATACACAATGAGTAAGCATAATCTAGCCATAATATGTGACACAGTTTATAATACATAGTCTTGCAGTTCAGTATTGTCGTGGAAAATGTCATGGAATTTCCACTGTATGTTGTCATCTATTGGCATAGATGACTCATAGCAACAGACTACAGATAAACAGTCGTGACTTACTAACATGTTTAGACATTCCCAAGTCATATGACCATGGACAACCCTCCATTCGATCGTGAGAATATTCATTCAACACCATTTTCAGGCAAACGGTGGTTACGTTGATAATCTCTATTGTTTTGATGTTTTAACGGGCTCTTCACACAGGACGCGTTTTTGCATTCAAAATTGACAGAGAAGAACAGAGGGATCTCGAAACGCGTTGAAAAGTTGAAATATTTCAACTTGATCAGTCACGCTGTAAACGCGACGTTTAAACAACAGACGCAACGCAACAGCCAAACGTGCGTCTTGCATGTATAGATTGGCCAGCTAGTAAAAATAGCGCAGAATAACATCAAAAATGCGTCCTGTTTGTGTCAATCCTCTGCAGTATTACATAATTCATCACTATAGTAACAACTAAGTTAAACCTAACCAGTCTCTAGTCCGTGTTATGTATGTGAACGTAATGAAAACATATTATGACATGCATTCACGAGAAAACTTAAGGCAAACAGAGTTATTCCTGTATTTCCGATTGTATTGTCTGTGAGAAGTGAGAAAAAATGAGAAATTGACAGAAACTAAATTACAGTGTTGAATGTCTTGAAAATGAAAGTCAAACGAGAAGAGTCAGCTGTCAGACGAAAGCAAAACAATTTTAGCCATCTGCAAGGCGACTGATTACATAGGAAAACCTGAAATTGCTTTAGCAAGTGAACAGTTTTCCGGTGCGTTTCGCATCTACATGTACGTGGCTTGCAAACAGGCTTTTTCCTGCCGTGCTTGTCAAATCATCGACAGATGTTCACATGCGGAATTGGCGATCGCGTTTTCACTTACCTCTGAAATATATTCCATAAAAAGCTTTGATCCGGCGGTGCGCTATTATAATGAGGTGGTCTGTACTGGTTATGGTAAGCCATGTCCACTGTTTGTCCCGCTAAATGATGAAACGTGCGAGATAGTTCAACTTGCCTAAATCTGACTCTAAAAATTCTTCACGCAGAGGCGTGGCGTGAAACTCCCCACTTCCCTTGAAATAATTATAAGACGTCACACAGGACCGCCTCTTTCGAGCGCTCTTGGGGACTTTCCGAAGTTTTGATTGGCTCGTCTTGCGTTAGCGCGGAACGTTTGCGCTAAATGGGCGGGACTAAACGCCTGACTAATGGAAACTGTGAATAGCACTCAAAATGAAATATTTCTGTTCAACTGACAGATTTTGACAGACTGAATTTATTTTATCACAAATACAAGTGAAAACACCGAAAGGATATTCAAGGCCACGTAGCATAATTTATGAGATTATCCAGGTTGTTGTAAATCATTTGGCAGTGAATACACTTACAGAAATAAATTGTCACCCTAGGAAAACCATAAACAGCGTGTTATCAAACATTTTAAGCAGAATTTAAAAAATGAAAGGATTAGTTCCATTAAACTATATTATATTAGTTATACCAGAATCTTTTGAGAAGTCTCAAAATCTTGTTAGCTGCGCGCCAGAAGTTTCGTCTATATAGGGAGCTCACTTGGTTTTGAGACACAGCCTGTCGCCTGTCAATCAATCCTTACAGAAACTATAATCTGACTGAGGGACAAGCCACTATTTATTTATTTAGCGCTAATTATCACGAAATTCACATTACCCCATTCATAGTTTAGAAATAGTTAACTATAACCAGCATTTTTTATATTAGATTTAAAAAATATGCATCAGTTGTGTTTTGAGGTAAAATGTTTTATTACCCAAACGTGCTTCAGCGTCGCACTGGCTGTTTTTCTACTATCTGGTAAGTACTATAGGTACTGTTTACAAACACAATTATAAGATTCAAAAATAATAACATTAATTAAATTAAATATTACTCGTGGAAATGTCATAATGTTGTGTATAGTGAATGGTGTACAGCGGCCTAAATATAGAAATATTTTATACTCTGCTAACCTGCTAACATCCTGGGCAGTCTGACTGTAAAGACAACCTGATAAAATATATACATTTGTTTTTTTGAAGGGTTGTTTGTTTGTTGTTTTCAGGCTGTCTGCCATTAAAAGCATCAGGACTACCAGAAGAGACTACCTCAAGGTCAACATCAGAAGAACATGGTAAAAAATAAACTATATCATCCTATCAAAGTAAGCAATAATGTGAGACGATGATTATTATCTTTTATATTAATTGTGTTCATTTTATATTGTACTTTAACTGTTAATCAGTTCTTTGTGTTCATGTTTGTAATTGTCTAGTGAACACTGTGTGTCCACTCCAGTGTCCCTCGACTATTTCTCCCTCTACCTTACCTCTCAGCTGCAGTATGGTGTGATCATCATCTACTATCGACAATGTGCTCTACTTCTGGATCAGATTAATATCATAAATATTAAGTTGTACTGCTTGTAATGCATTTCATACTTATACAACACTGATCAAGGCAACATGCACCAAATCCACTAATCAAACAAGACAACAGAATCTAACAAAAATACAATCATTATTGACACAGATGGAAACTTGTAAGTACAGGTTTGCAATGCACATGACACATTTGCTTGCATAATACGGGACATGAATGCAATACAAGGTGCAAGACCGGACCAAAGAAACAACACAGAACACGTGAACAGCCATCTGTAGTAGTATTGAACAGAATAATAATATTGTCATCAGTGTTCTCAGCAGTTGTTAATCAGTCATTCTGCCTTTACATAATTAGATGAGGGCAGTGCAGGTGGCCAGATAGCACCCATTATTATCTAGTATTGATCAGCTATCTGTATTGAAGAAACCTGTTGAGGAAGCTTCTGTTGCTGTGTGGGAGATTCATTTTTGGCAGCTTTGGTGATTAAGATTTAAAATAACTTGCAACACTGTTTGCACTCGGAAACCGATTAATGCTGTTGTAAGATCTTCAGTCTGTGTTCAAACCATAAAACACATTGTCATATATTGAGTGCACCCAGGGTTTAGTAAGGAACAGATCAGCCTACCCTAATCAGTGGGCAATTCAAGGGAGCTGAGATTGAAAACATTCATCATAATGTCACAGATATCTCAGAGAGGGGAAATCGGAGATGTGGAGGTACATACAGAAATGCCAGATTAAACGTGGATGTGTTTACATGGTTTTAACAGACATAATCTGTGAATAATCTGTTATTTGTTTTATGGGCATGTCAAATGATATTTATTGTAATTATGTTGAATATAAAATAAACTTATGGGTGACACATGGAAAACTGTTCTTTGCTGTTTTTAGCTTCTCCTCCAATCCACCTAGATTATTTATAGAAACCAAGCCGCAGTTAAGACCTTCACTTCAACCTTGACAAACATAAGTGTACTTCTGGACAAAATAAAATATCAGAAAAGTGTGTAATATAGTCCTTTAAAAAAGAATAAATAACTTTTTACATTTGTAATATATGGAACTTAATAGCACTGTATTGCAGCATTACAGTGTTTTATTACATTGAATATAATGAGGTATGTTGTGTCTCATTTCTCCTCAGGTCCAGCAGACCGTTAAATATTTGCTTTACTCAGAGAAGAACTTGTGCATTGACATGCCCAACACGATAGGTCAGATTCAAAGTCTTTTGAATCTGACCTACCACTTCCATTTTCTTTTGAAAGTGTAAAAATCTAGTTCTTCTAGATTTTCTAGATTTTGAAAGTGTCTTAAATACATGTCTGTAAGCGCAACATAACTCCACAAAGCACAAAAGATATGTAGATTCTTTGTGGGCCTTTTTCAACTGCATGTTACTCTTATTGTAACTCTTAATGTTAGACTCTTATCTAACATTATTTACTTTTTATGCAGACGTTGGTTTGTTCATTTCGGTTGTTCCTTCTGTATTCTGTATATAAAATGTTTTAAAAATATAACGGTAATTCCACTAAATTTTGTTTTGTACTTACAGTACATAAAGAGGAATTTAATGCAAACACATCACATGATCTCCATCTCGGCCTTTTATGAGCCACTCATGACCAGATGTATTGTTTATTGACAGCCGCGACCGGTTACAGCGCCCTCATCTCCTCTGATGATCAGAAAGAACAACGACACCCAAAAGTGAGAAATATCACAACAAGTCACAAAGTTGATTGTTGTTACTCTCTGTCTCTCTCTTTTATACTTAAGGCCTCATTGCTTCTTCTAAATCGATCACCATCAAAGATGCAGATCTAATTATTGTGCTTCCAGCTGAGGTTAACTAAGTGATTTTCACCGAGTACATAGATCTCTCTCCTTTGCCAATACAACACGTACATAAGATCTATATTTGAGTCAGCCTGCACAGCCTTTGCTTACAACAAATACATGGCGCTGCTTCTGTGCTGTTTGCCCCCACAAAATGCATTCAGCTCTCAAGTTGTAGATATAAACTACAACTGGTGCCCGCAAGAGGCTTACTCATGGACACTAATACCAGATGACCATGAGAGATTGTATTACTCATTGTTTTTCTCTGTGTTTATTAAACTGCACGCTTCATATGCTGTTTCCCAATTTCATGTTCAAACTGTTGTCATCATTCTGATAATAACATCAGTTTTGGTGGGACAGGGTTACCTAAGGCCACGGCTCACAAGATCAGTTCCATCTTGGGGGTGAGAAGGAAAGACTGATGAATAGACGGACAGATGGATAGACGCTTAAATAGATATTGATCTGATTTAACAAATCATTATAAGCTATTCACAGGCCCACATAAAATGTTCGCCCACAGAACCTGGCAGGAAGCTTCTCAGATTTCAACAGAACTGGAATGTCTAAACATTCTGTGCTGCTTTAGTGGCCATTTATTAAATATTTTGGCAGATTTTATGTGTTCAGCTACCAAGGAGTATGAGCTCTGGTAAATAAAGTGTTTTATCATGTTGAAACCATTCCGCAGAATTCCCTTCAAAAACTATTGTGGAAAATGTTCTGTCTGGGCCTAGCTATTCGCAACCTTGATTACTTACTTGACTGCAGTGTTCCATTGTAAACATGGTTTTATAAAGATATGACAGTCTGGTCTGATCTGTTCCTGTATGATGAGGAAGATAAGGAGAGAGAGAGAGTGACAGAGATGGAGAAAAAATGGCCAAAAAAATGTGCTGCATGTCTGAACAAAAAATACAATGAAAAAATAAATGGGTTAAAATGTTAGTGTGTTTGTGAGTCAAAAAAACAATAGTTTAGACAGAAAATGGCAGTAGCAGGGCCAAGTGTCCCTGAGCTAAATATCTCTGGAAATAAAAAATCTCTTTAACTGCACAGTTTAATGTAGGCCGTTATCTTTGCCTGGAGAGCTGGCTGCTTGTGTTCTCCAAATAAAGATTCACGCCTTCCTTCTTGTTTTGATCCATCACTCTTTGCTCATGGGGTCTGTGTTTACAGACTGAAGAACAGTGAGTGGTGCATTGTGGAAGAGGGAAGTGGGTATCCTTCGGAGGTAACCATGGATGGGGTGGCTATGGAGATGACTCCTCCCCCTATTACCATGCCACCAATCACAGAGGCCAGTTAGATGAACATGTTGAGCATGAACAAGAGATAGAGCGCTCCAGTGAGGTATGTGTATAGCAATGTCCACATTACCTTGACCATAAACCCCTACTGTTAAAGAATCTGTTACAAACTGTTACATACAAACGTTTTGAAGTGTAAAAGCCAGTGTAGGAAAGACAACTCCACTGGCTTGAATTCACAACCAATGCGCTACTGTTTAAATAACTATTCACTCTTTAATATCCCTCTTATTGTGTCCCTATTTACTAGATTGTCTCATGGGATGACCTCGTCTCCAATCTTTGCTGACCAACAAACACAGATTTCCCAGAATGCAATGCAACAACAAATCACAACGCTTCGATTGAAAATCGCTCCCAGGTAATTGATTCAATCATTTGGGGGTGGGATTCTTTTGAATTTTGATTCTGAGAGTCATGATGCAATTACAAAACGATTCTTGATGCATCTCATTAGTTTAGTAGCGGTGTAGGCGTGCAAACAGACTAATTGGTGGCTCTGTAAATAAAAATCATCAAAGCCTTTTTTTAACTTTGTTTTAAAACCACCACAGTTTTACACACCACTTGGTATTTGTATCAATGCCAATAAACAAAATTGTTTAAAAAAAAACTAAAAAATAGTTTTTTTTCAAGAATTCCATTTTTGATTCCTTTTGTTGATGCAGATTTGTTAAAAGAAAAGCAACTTCTCCAATGGTGATTTGTATATGTGATGAATAGAATATTATTTTCCTATTATTTTCCTCTATTTTATTTTCTCTTTTTTCCACAGTCTGACGTGCTCCTAAGTGTTCCTGCCTCCTGGAAACCAGCAGCAGCAGCTCTGCTCAGCACACCGTCTAACTGTACGTCATAACTCACTTATGCTGTGGCTGAACACCTTCATAAATGGGATTATATATCTCTAACAAAAATGCATAAGCATTATATATAAGGATTATTTATAGATCACTCCAATGCAATGTCTTTGGACTTAATATAATCAACATCCTTAGAAAACTGTTGTCATGTTCCAATGTCAAATATTTATTAAAAAGGGGAAAATAAATGCTTTAGCTCATTTGACTGAAATTGAAGTTTAACAGATCTTCATAATGGAACTGTTAGACCCTCAAAAGATTAAGCAGTTTAATTTAGAAATAAACTCTTGTACCGATTGACATGCCGCTGGTCCTTGCAATGCAGTGCTCATTCACCCTGACCTCCGGTCGCTATGGAAATGCTGCAGCGTTCCACCAGCCCTCCCCCACCCCTCAAACGAGAGTAAAGGACGAGAGTGAGCTGTCAGAAATAGAGAGAGAAAGAGGAATGGATAGGATCAGACAGTCTAGTAGAGAGGTAAGTGCCTCTTTCACACCTGATAGATGTTGTCTGTCTGATCGTGTCACAGCTTTGATTTATAAGCTTCTCAGGTTATCAAGGTCATCTGGTACACACATTTTATAAGAAATAAAGGGATGCGTATTTGTTAAGGTATGGTAACCCACATCCCCATTCCAGACAACAGCTCCCATTTACTATAATTGCATAGAAAAGAACAAGGTAACGTGTTCAAAACATCTTGTGTGTTTCTTGGGAACACAAGAAGCACAAGTTTCTTTTTTTAATTTGTTAAAATGTGCACATCGGTTCTCTTCCCCTCTCTGTGTTTTGTGAATATTTAGGTGTTTAGGGAATCTGGTGAACCTCCTCTTGTTCTTTCTGAGCTTTCAGGTGAGAACCTGTTTTTCTTAACAGAATTAATTATCCCTTAAGTGAAAGTGACCCATCACTGGTGGTGTAAACACACACTGCAAGTCGTGAACACACACACACATACCCGTGAACAATCGGTGGTAAGGTGCCTTGCTTAAGGGCACTTCAGTTGCTACCTGTCGGTACTGGAATCGAACCAGCAACCTTTTTATTACAAGCCAGACTCACCAACCAGCAGGCCATAACTGCCCCCTTTAGTAACAAGATTTAAATGTGAAACCACTCCTGATTTATTGTGATATATAAGTTGTGGTATCAAAAAACAAAGTAGACACAGCTCAATAGAAGCATATGCTCAAGATGTGAGTCAAACTTAAGTCCACAGGTCTATTATAGATGAGCAAATGCCTATATGACTATATGAGTGTGTTTATGCAGCTAGTTCTGATGTGCCACTGGATGTGTTTAAACGAGACAAGTCTCAGAGTGACCTCATCACTCCCACCAGCAGATGGTAAGAAACAGCAAAAGGATAAACTTAAAATGTGTAGTAAAAAAATCTGGCAGTTACTAAACATTGATATTCAGAAAATGTGCCAGGTTTAGCACTGCCGTCCTGCATGTCATGTGGTCCTTGGATGCAAGCCGTAAGCTACACTGGAGACTAGTTACATTGTACAAGTATAAAAAGATTTAGTTTAATTTAGTGTTTATAGGTCCCCCTATAGAAGAGGTTCCTATTACAATAGAGGTAATATTAGAGAAGCATGTTGAGCTGCCACAGGGAGAGATGAAGTCTGCGATAGGAGACATAGGAGCACCTCTGACCTCCTCAGGTAATTAATCATCCTCAGGTAATTAATTACTCCTCAGGTGAGTTATTTAAGGCTCATAATAAAATACAATACAAAAACAATAATAATTAAGTAAAGAGTTACAAGATATATAATTGGGCAATTTTAACTGAATTTCTGTTACCCCCTTATCTAAGTCTATAGGGGGCAGTAAAGGACCAGTGTAGCAATTACCCCTCCCAACAGAAATCCCTCTCTTATGACCTTCTGACTGTGATCTCATAAAGGTCATGATCTCATGGCTTAAAGCACACTATTAAACTAGAGTCATGAAAAACTTCACACAGATGTAACATCAGCCAGCCACAAGGACAAACAACCAGTGGCCCAAAGGGCACAATGATACTGATGCCAGACTATGACACTGTTGAGTGTTCATTTCAAAATGCAAAGAGTGACGTATGTAGAATAGACATACATGGCTTAGTAATTGTTAGCATACTGATGAAGTATCATCACAAAACTATAAACGGTCAATAACAGCTTCACACTGTCCTCAGGAAGCCACTATCCCACCCCATAGCATACATACTATGAATTTCAGACAGTCTATGAGGACACCGTTTCAAAACATCCTTTATTGTCTAGTATGCTAAAAGTATACGGAATCCCTTATATTATTATTACAACCTTAGAAATGTTTACATTGCCTGTTACATATGATATGTTGATATCAAAACTGGGGAATCTGCTCACTGACAAGACATTTAAATGTAGATTTTTGAGAGTATTCGTTATTGCAGAGTGAGCACAGCAGACAAGAATGTTGCGTATTCCAAGCAGCTTGTATCAGTGGAAAGGAAGAAAGAACATAAGTTGAGAGGCCACAGCGAGGTGCAGAGGAACACAGAGGTTCTGCAGAGCTATGACACCGCCACATGATCATGAACATGCAGAGTTATGATGTGACATGTTTTCTGAAGACATTCAAATGTGGCACTTCATTGTAAGAACACAGTAAATCATTCAGGTCAAGTAATCACCTGTCATAAAAAACACAAAAAAACTGCACTGCCTGTGTAGAATGTAGTTGTGTTATAATTTTCTAAACTAACAAACTGACTCTTGACCTTTTAACCACAAGCTCAACAAAGAAGTATAATTTTAATGCGTTTATATTTGTATATTTTTATTGCATGATATCAGCAAATTTAAGGGGTTTGGTGCGAAAAGAAATAGGTATGTTTACATATTGATTGCTGTGTAACTAAAAATAAAATTTAAGTTTACGTTTTCGAAACATACCTGTGAATTAATGCTGTTAGATATTTATTTAGTATTTGGTGTAAAATTTCATTGGGGAAAGCTTTACAGAATTTGTCAGTCAGTTTTTGTTGAAGCCCCACAGAGACGGTTGGTTAGTTAGCTGCTTGGTTGGTTAGTTAGCTGGTTAGTATTTAGTTTTTTTCTTTAGTTAAATTATAAATTTAGTTAAATTGTATTCTTTCATGACATCCTCATCTAGTAAGTTAAAGGGTGAGCTAGTATAATTGTGGGACATTTTTATAAAAGGAATCGCTGATACTACACAGGGGCATGATTACAAACAACTCTCCATACTAATTTGTCAGCCTCTGACAGACTAATAAACCTCACAGGTCAGTGCCACATTACACACATTCACACCGACCATTTAAATCTCACTGGATGACCGAATATCTCCAGAGTTTCATACCTGCTCCCTCCACAACCCAGCAGCAGACACAGAAAGAAGCATCTGGGAAGAATTGTCTACACTTGGCTTCATTTGGTCTCATGTTTGGAGAACATAAACAGAGCCAGAAAAACTTCATGGTCGTAGACAAAAATAAAGGACAAAGTGAAGAACGTTTGCTAGTCACCACAGTCACAGACAGCAGTGTCAAACTGGCAGGCCAGGAAAGAGATCAGGAGGCCCAGCATGGGGCTCGGACCCAGGAGAGGCAAGTGAACAGTAAAGCTGGGGAGAGCCAATTGGATTCTTCCACCAATGACATGGTGCGAGCCGAGCTGGAATGGACCGTCCCCATGTGTGTGCCACTGCCCATTGAAGTTCTGAACCATGACCAGGCTTTTCCCTTTCTGAACACCACGCTTGCTGACCTGGGCATCGAAGAGTGAGTTTAATCTGATTAACTTATTTGTCAAATATGAGCTTGCGTGTGTTTGTTAAGTCTTATGTGGTATGATGTTCTTCCATTACCCTATTTGTGAGCTTTATTTTGACTTATGAGTCTTTTATGGAACCATTTACTTCAGTAGTAAGTTTGCCAGTAATGACCAGCCAGAAAATATGTTTTTTAATTCTGTAAATTAATTATAATGTCTGTCATATTTGAACTATTTGAGCTATTTAAGTGTATTGAGACTATTTTGTCAGCTGTGCAACTGTGTGATTACCATGTGCCACAAATGCCTGGTTAAAGGTTCATCAAAATCTCAAATACTTCAGTATTGTTAAAATGTTTATATCTGACCTGCGTTCAGGTCAGCAGTGAAGGAACGTGTGGTGTGGGTGGACACCAAGCGCACTCGGGTGAAAGGGAGGACAGGAAAGCTGAAGGAGAAGGAGGTGACGGTTCTGGAGGTGCGTGTGAAGGCTCAGCACCCTGGAGAGCATCAGTCTCAGGAGGTCATCTACAGCACAGAGTCCCACACTGATCGCCTGTTCGGCAGAAGTGGGGTGGACATCCTGCCATGGAGACACACACAGCCAGGTGGGGACACAAAGGAACTAAACTATTTAAAATTTTATATATACAGTATATATATATATATATTTTGTCATATTTGTTGTATTTAAAGTAATTACTTTGATTAATTAGCTGCCAATGCACATGAAATCTGTATTATAACAATGCATCTGTGTAAAGGAGAAACCATCAACTCACATACAGAGTTTCATTATAAGCAACTCTTAATTGGAAAACACGCTGATTTAAATACATTACGCTTCACGGCATATTGTTGTTGCAGACTTTTTATCTATTGCACAAATACTCCATTTTCACACTTAATTACAACTGGTATTACTACAGTCCTGGCGAAGCGAATTTTATCAGCATTTTTTGCACTCTGTCGCTTTCCATTAGGCCACAGTGTCCGAGCACGTAGTAATATAACGCCCCATTCCTAACAGTTAGCTAACCGATGATATCTGCAAATCAGTGAGGTGAGCTAACATAACATTCGCGGCTGCTGAGTAAGTGTGTTGGGAATTTGCACGCTCAGCAGTCTGTTTTGTGGTGGACGCTGGGGGTTTGATGTCCTCTCTCACTAAACTCAATCCTGGAGACTTTTCCAACTACAAAGTTTTTTGAATTTGTGTGTAAAACTCATCAAGTAAATCTGATGTACACTAAACATTACACAGACACGGTGGATAACATTCTTTTGTTCTCTCCAGCTGAAAATGACCTTCAGCCTGTGGAGATGGTTCTCGCCTTAGACACAATGTCAGAATCCAAGTCCAAATGGCAGAAAACAGAAGGAAAAAAGGACTTTACAAACGAGGAGTGAGTGCAAGATATCTGACAGCTGAGGTCTATTGTTGGTTCTGGGTTTGGATGTTTAACTGTGCATAACAGCAGAATTGTCTAAATTCGCATGTGCAGTGTCTTAATTGAAGGATTTTCATTTTACTTGCTTTGTGGCAAACTACTTTTTTTGTTTTTATTGACATTAATATTTGTATTTTGCATTTTAGAATAATCTACATTTTATGAAGACATGGTTATTTACACAGTGAATTGTGTCCACTTTTAATTTCAGGTGCCTGAATATATGCTTTAATGTGTTTTTTATGTGTTAATGCTTTTCTACATTATTAAATAAATGATTGCTGCCATGATCAAATGTACACAATCTCTGTTTCAGTAAAATGTCATTTACAGTCTTATTTTCTGTGCACAAAAGTGGTGCAACTGTTATCACCCAAGTCATATCTTTTATATGATATTTCTGTCATACCATTATAGATCATCATAGATATCATACCATTTGTCTGTTATATTTTGCAGATACATAAAAAGACATTATTGGTGCAATGTATATTACCAACGTTTAAATGGTATGAAGAGAGGTCAAACACATGGGCTACCATTTTCGCTTTGTAGAAACCCGACTTCTACTAAAGAACTTCCTATAATAAATGTGCTTTTTTAGGAAACTGGTGGATTTTAGTACTAATTTTGGAAAACAAGGTTAACACATTCGGCAGCATTTCTGTGAAGTGTAAATCTGTATGATTTAATGGTGAAAATGTTTGAGATAAGAGAATAGATGATTTGACATACAAATGACTGACATAGCAAATATTGGAATAAGACGAAATATTCCTTGCATAGATTAGTGACACAAAAACTGACAAGAAATATAAGTGAAGGGCAATAAATTAAGAGAAAATACTCTCAACGCATTCACTGCAATACAGTATTCAACACAGTATTCTATCCAAGTGCTCACTGAGTTTATGCTCAGCTAATGGAATTTTGCAATTTATTGTATACAAATGTAATATAATAATATTAAATCCTATTATCAATTTGGCTGGCTTTCACAAGAGTGGAAAGCCTCTGAGGAGGTGGGGGTGGTAGCAGCACTTAGGACCAGGAGAAGGTGCTACGATTGACTGACAGCCATGGTCGTGTTGTTTCTCTGTTAATCAGGAAGTGACATCACAGCACTTTGAAACTCCTGTGAGTGTTGCTGGGCTAGACCTCTGAGCAGCACGAGCAGAGTATTTTATATTTCTGAGGAGAACAAAGTAGTGTAAGGAAACTTTGTGACATTTTAAACCTGTCACCCATAATATGAAGCAGACACACACACACTCACCATTATATATTTATATCCTTTGTGCGCAGAAGATGACTGGCAGCAGAGATTATTGGTTTAGCTGACTAACAACCCGGAGAAAGAAATAAACAGAAGTTACTGCACTGACAAAACGCCTTCTATAGGGAGCTGAGCATGCTGGGATAGAGAGAAGGCTGTTACCAGTGTAGGATCGTGTGAGTAGAGGAAGGCCAGACAGCTGTAGATGGTCTTGTTCTCCACCATGTCCTCCTTCAGGAGGAGACAAGCTACCAAAGCAGGAAAGACCTGAGAGAAAGTGTAAGAGGACAATGAAATACAGGAAAAATAGGGGAGAAACAGAACACAAATTATTTAGGAACTACATGAATATGTTGTGTTCAATGGTACAGCAAATATGTATATTCAATAATAAAGTAGTAGTAATCCACCTCTGGATTACTGTCCTTAACTCCGCCCACAAGCACCGGCAGAAGCCGACTGGACAACCGCTGCCTGTCCTCCAGCCACACCCACCAACGCATAGAGGGTCTTGCCAACTGTACTAATGGAAAAACAGCAGTCTGCCTCAGTGCATGATGAGATCTGAAAACAACACAGTGATCATGACACAGTTGGAAAATTTCCTTTAGAAAATAAACAGCCAAATGGGAGACTTAAATCGTCAGCACACAGTATCTCTTAGAACAAAAACAGTCCTATTGTAATACTCTTACTACTTCTCAGAATGTATTTACTACTTTTCTCATATATTTATATATATAAACACACATAAACATAACTCCATATGTATCCCACAATGCAATGTGCTCACGGTGACAATTTTAGCATACTAAAACATTTCAACATGCAACATATTGAAGTTGTGACACCATGCTACTGTGTACCACATTTAGTCCTGCATTAAATAAAACAGTATGCAGCATACTGCATATTATATACACTGCACTGTAAGCAGAAATCAGCATACTAATGCTTCCTTTTAACCATCATATTCCGTGAGTACCATTGAAAAGAGAGAGGCTGAGACTCGCAGGCTTTGCTCATGATGAGAGTCAGCAGGTCATTGAGATGAGGGGAGAATGTCTCAGCAGGTAGAGCCGATGCTAAAGGAGGAATCCCTTCACCTGCAAACTCCTGCAGCATGGCATCAAACTCTGCCTGACACACACACACACACACTTGTCACAACACATCTGTCACAGCTCTAAGTCAACTGTGCCATTGCTGACCGTGCACTATGACTAAATCATAAAAACTGTTAAATTATTTTAAACACCTGCTGGTCATCATTGTCTGCTTCATCTCCACCTACATCCTGACACACGGTGTGAGTGAAGACAGAGAGAGAAAATCGGTTTACAAGCATGAGAAAAACATTCACCCACATGACTGCAGATTTATGTAACACCTTCAACAAGTGAAAAGCCAGTCTGTATCAGTTCTGTAACTACACTGATTTGATTACTTTAAACCCATTAACCTGACACAGATTAAGCCTTGTTCCTGACCTAAAGGGATTTTCAGAGGGTAATTTGTTTGTGATAGTGCTCTCTGCTCTCTATAGACGCCATTAAAGAAATCCCATAACCACCAGACACTGACACAAGCTGATCTGAGAAAAAAGCATTTAAAGTGATAGCTCACCCCAAAAAAAGAAAATTCACCCATCAATTGCCCTCATGTCGATTTCTTTCTTTCATGGAACACTAAAGAGGAATTTCTGCAGAATACCTAGTTCTTTTTTAATAATAAGGTTGTTCATCTCCAAAAATGGCCAAAGGTACCATAAACGCAGTTTATAGGACTTGAATGTGCTATATTCAAACAACATCATCGTTATGAGTAAGGTAAAATCTAAATTATAAAGGAATAACTCATCCAAACATGAAAATGTCCTGGTTTATACTCAAGAACAGTAAATTTCCATGCTTGGGTATCCCTTTAACCTGTTAAATGCTTGTTATTAATATTAATTATTAATAATTAATCCGTTCAGTTTAAATATGGTGTATCAAGATTTAATAACTTTGACAATACATGTGAGAATCAATGATGTCACATTATGTCACACCTGGTGTATTTAAATTGAAAACAAGCACAAAGACTTGGACACGGAAGGAGATATTCTATTAGGATTTTTAGCAAAAATTCACTCTGTATGGCTTTATGGAAAACTTCAATCATAAGGACCACTTTCATTTTTGGTCTCTAAATTGGAAATCATTTAAGGGTCTGATGCCAAGTTCTGGTCCAAAACCGAATCTTAAACTCAAATGTATCAGCCAGTCTCCCTGAAACCTGCAGCGCCTCCGCCTGGCAGGATTTAATCAGGGCGTTAATTACTTCAGGATGGCTATCACCACTGCCTCTCTCTTCTGTCTCACCGCCTCCAGTAAACAAGGCAAAACCACCTCCAACAACTTATGCAGAGCTGCAAGGAATGAGAGTTTCGACTGAAGCTCATGTAATTAAACATAAGCAGGGGACAAGGAGATAATAAGGGTTGAGTGAGAAAATAAGGTCAGAGTTAAAAGTTAATCCTGTCTTGTCAAGTGAAGTTCCTTCTAATTATTTTCTAGAGACATCAATGATGAGTCAAAGACACAAAGCAGATGAAAGTGATGTGAATGTTAAATAAAAAAGGCAGAGAGATAGCATGCGTGTGCTGTGGGTGCAGATGTACCCAGGTGGTTTGCCTCTGTTGGGTTCTCCTGCCATACTCCTGCCACGCTGAGCGCGGCAGAACTGACCCAACGCAACATTTTCATGAGGAAAATGATGAACACACAAACACAAAATAGCACCGTCATCACAAACACAAAGATCAAACTCTCTAAAACTCTCACAGGATGCTGTTTCAACTGCTTACATCACAGAGTTCATACATCTGCTGGAAACTAACCTCCAGAAAGGGCTGGAACGCCAAACTAAGAAACTGTTAAATCACATCAGCTGGATTTTTGGTGTGTGTGTGAGTATGTGTTAAATATATGCAAGTCTCAGACTGTGTGTGACCTTTAGGTTAATTTGTTTTGTACTGATATTTTACTGGCTTATACATATTTCATTATGTTATGTAACACATTTAAAGACAAAAGAAGTGCACATTATTACAAAAGAAAGATGACTGTCATCAAAATGTGCTAAGCGCTTTCAAGCAATTGATCTAATGCTTTCTGTTGTTAACACAGATGTGTTTCACTTATGAGTGGTGTATCACAATTTATATGCCAAATTAGTGCATTAAAAGTAAAACTATGTCAAAAATATCATTAACTGTAACTTTTAGTAAAAGCATTTACTCCAGTCAAAGCAAGACCAAAATAAAGAGATCTGACACAAGCCTTTAGTGGACACTAAAGCCAAAGACACAAGCCAAAATTCACTCTATTTTGTTAATGCAAAGGGATAAGTGTGTGCGTGTGTGTGTGTGTTTAACATGACTCATTAGCCCATGTTGAAAGAAATTTCACCCAAAGCGTCACAGGCATCTTTCTTCTCATCAATGTAAGCAATTTCCACTTTGAACTTGAAAGACGAGGCTTTTGATAAGCACTACATAAGAGACACTTGATAAGTGACATAAGAGACAATTACATTTAACGAATGATTTACAGAGAGAGAGAGAGAGAGAGAGACATAAAGAAAAAAAGATACCCTGCAACATCTGGCATCAGCTTCATTCTCTCCATCTTTGTCCAAAACAGCTACGCCCTCCTCATCATCATCATCATCGTCGTCGTTGTCCAGGAGTACAAACTGTTTGTCTTCTTCTAAATTAGCCTGTAAAGTGAACAGAAAGATGCACCTTATAGACATCATTACATTCTGATTATATATATATAGTTTGCATTAATAGATGACAAATGTTCTGTATGGTAAACCAAACCAAAAGGATTTTTAAGGAGCATTTTAAACACTTAATTTACAAGAACTCCTTTTTACAAGAACTCCTTTAAGTCTAAAAATAAGATTTCCAAAGGAACACGATTGCAGTTTTTGAATGTTTAGATGATGGAAGAATGTTTAGAGGGAAAGAACACAGACATAGAGAGAGAGACCTTAAGTGTGTGTTTGTGCCTGTATACACAGCGTTTCAAAGCAAAGGTTGAAGATTATAAAGGTCATACGAGCAGCTGCGCAGGTCAGGATCATCCAAAGCATCAGTGAGGTTTAAACCTAACTGCACACATTCAGCTGCCAACAGACTGAAGACTTCCCGACCAACAGTGCGGGCCAACACAGAGACAGTGTTTATAAGAAAATGACACAGGGGAAAATGAGTGATATCATAGTATCCTATAAGCTTACTGTAAGCATTCAGATGTACTGGTTACACGCAGCATTAAAGAACATGTGGACTCTTTGGTTGCACCCAGTGCTTGTGTCTGCGGAGTCCTCGTGTCCTCTTGTGTATCTGTCAGGAAGCACTTCAGACTATCAATCACTGGGGAAAGTAGGGAACTAGCATCTCTTTGGCTGCATTTGCTGGGGAAAAAAAAATATCTTATAAATCTAAAACAAAGCACAAATAAGTCCAGTTTTATGAATAGAAGGAGTTACCTATCACTCCTATTGCACTGACAGCAAGTTCTAGAAGTTTAAGGTTTTCTGTGTTGTTGAGTGCCGTCAACATGGTTTCCATTAAAGTGGGCAGATAGGACTCGATATCTAGTCCCGAGAAGGGAAAAGAAAAAGGAGGTGGAGTTAATTTATTAGGTTTATTGTTTCTCAACTTTATATGAATCCTGTCAGATGCACACATATTTGATTGTGGCTGCATTCTCACCTAAGTTCTCTAGAAACTTCTCCAGGGTATGGAAGGCTTTTGTTATGTGTCCGACTTTGGCCTGGTGCACTGCAGACAAGTACCCATGCGACAACGACATCAGTTTGGTGTGGAATTAACTCACATCTGGCTGTGAGAGACAAATTCAATTCAAAACCAATATAAACTAGTGAATCATTTTTAAAAGCATTAAATATACATTTAGTCATTCAATAGTCATGTCAGTCTGACCTGTAGGTGCTCTGAGAACTGCCCGAGAGCAAAGAGCACTGCGGACCACCCTGTTTAACTGCTGTCCATTAAACTGTGACACACTGTTTGAATGATGACATGGCATTGATGACAACATTCTAACACACACAAGCACACACACAAATCAGGGCACTGAACAAACTGCTTTAATCATATCTTAAGGTTAAGGCCTACTTGGTGTGGATGTAATCTGCACAGTCCTCACAGCCCTCACAACATGAGAAACCCTGATCAGTGATCTATTAGTGATTTGTTCGTGTTCCTGTAGCTCAGTTAGCAGTGCATTGCATTAGCAGCGCAAAGGTTGTGGGTTCGATTCCCAGGGGAGCACATGTACTAACAAAATGTATAACTTGAATGTACTGTAAGTCACCTTGGATATAAGCATCAGCCAAATGCATAAATGTAAATGTATTAGTATGAGGAAAAACTAATTGTTGGGGACATATGAAGGGCCATTGTGTCAATCACCTGCAGTGGAATAGAGGCATATGAAAAAGAAGTGCGGGGAGGAGAACGAGTAAAAGAGAAAGCAGGTGAAGAGACCAACACGAACAGCAAAGTGTTTGGGATTCTCACTGTTACCGCCTGTGTCTCCCTCCTCATCCTCCGGGTCCTCCTCTCCAGGAGGGGGCGCTGCGCACAGTATGGAAAACACGACCTGAGGGATCGCCTGTAAAAGCTTGCACTTTAACACAGTCTGAAAAACAGAGAACTTTTTTGCAATTAATCAATATATTTTTGAAAATATTATCACTTATTGTATTGCTAAAGTATTACCTTACAAAATACGTTAAAACTTTGTAATTAAAACCAAATTATTACCCAAAACTGTGTTTGTTTCTAAACCTACTTTAAGGAAATTTCCCAATATGTCCATATATAAAACTGATTTTATTTCTTGTTTAAAAATAAAGACAGAATCAAGGACGGTGAGGTACCTTGTTTTTAAATCTGATGAGAACAGCGATACATGGCACAGCTTTAACATGAAGAGAATCACTTCCCTGGACTGATCCTTAACAGATGAAAACCCCAAAACAAAACCTAAGACAGAAGGCTTGCCAGGGCCATTGAGTTATAACGGCTGTTCTGCATTCAGATCAACCAGACATGCAAACAACTCTGTGTTTAGCACATAATTGAGGAACATAAAGAAAGCATTTGCATATGAACACAACCAGAGTGGATCAAAGTACTCTCACCTGGTCTGTCTGAATGAGGTGCTTAAGAGCAACAAGCAGTTTGGGGATCAGAGGTCACATTGGATCAGAAAAACAACATCATGCTCATCTTCTCCCTGCAGTGCATGTAACACTGATTATATCATAATAGCATAAACTGCAGAAAACACAGGAAGCAGAAGTGACTATCTCGTCTGTGTAGGCTGTGATGGAAGTGAGACGTGGGGTTGTTCAGGTCTTGAACAACTGTCCCAAACAGCTGGAGAAGGGGCATATCATGGGGCTTAAAGGGCTCAGGGTTCGATCCTATCACCTTGCTGAGCAGTTACAAACCCACCTGGACAGGAACAAAGAATTGTGGGAACAGACAGCAGCATTTCTTATCGCTACATTAAATCATTTTATTTCCAAAAGGTCAACTTAACTAAACTAAAGTTAAACTTAACTAAAGGTTTTAGCATAGCCATGATAAATACTTTGTTTGGCAGTCACTTAAAAATAGTACCAAACAAGCACCATGATTGTTTTATTCTTTAAAGTAGCTTGGAGAATATACTAAGTAAATAC
This sequence comes from Botia almorhae, assembly GCA_036877575.1. Lineage (NCBI taxonomy): Eukaryota > Metazoa > Chordata > Actinopteri > Cypriniformes > Botiidae > Botia > Botia almorhae. The sequence goes on from JAZGTJ010001034.1 coordinate 33,335, forward strand.
TATGAAAAATTAATATAATAATCATTGATGCGATCGCGAGTATCAAAGTATCCTTCGATCCGGTCATTGCTGCACATAACGCAGGTATGATGACTGGATCTTTAAATGCCTGCTTCTACTGAGCAGTCGCCTGATAAAGGGAAATTACACTAGGAAAATTACAGTATAAATATCACGGAGTGACTGAAATATTTAAATAGAAATGCTAAAAACAAAATCTCCCAAGACATGTCCTAGCCTGGCAAAAACAGCTCTACATCAGTCTGCTGGATAACGGCGTTGTCCGTCTATGTCAGCTGCGCCAAGATGCGCTACAGTTCCACTGACATGATCTCAATAATAATTTGACCCAATAATAGACGCCGGTAACCAATGCAAACAAAAAATTAAAAAAAGTAAAAGTGGCGATCTGTTAGTATTTACAAACTGTACGGATCAAATAGCATTCATAAAAATATATTACACAGTGTTACAGAAGAAGCCAAAGTTAACTGTTATGAGGGAATTCCAAAATTTCCGAAGTTAGCACGCGGGTTGGGAAGAGCAAGTCTCATGAGTTTGATGTTAAAGGGACAGCAACACAAAAAAACCATAATGCAGACAATCAAACTTATTTACGACAGCGCCTGCTATAGAAACGGAGGCTGCAAAATCTATAGCATACAAAGTTGTTTTTATTTTCGTTCATGTTTTGAAACGAATCGTGTTGGGGCAGATGCTCCACCGAGAAAATATCCTAACGGGCTATTTGCATTTGAATCAGCGTTAAACGACAGAGCGCACAGACCAAAAACAATCATTATCATAAGCTTAACTTGAAAATCAACACTGCTGAAAAACAACAGGCCATTAAAATATAGACTTCTGTTCACTTAAAGTTGTCTCCTAATTTGACGATACATTTTATAAACCAATGAAGTGGCAATACTAAAAAATAAGTGTAAAATATATGTGGTACACAATAACACCTTAACAATACATACACACCTTTTTTAAACGTATAAAGCAACATGACACATGTAAACAAGTTCAAAAGACAGATGCATCTGCTACCACCTCCCCACCCTTTCACACCTCTGACCTGTATAAACAGATCTGTGGCATCTCCAATCACCTTGTGATTATCTTATATTTTCACCTCTTACAGAAATATTTCCATTCTAATACAGCAGACTGGGTGGACTACAAACACACATTCATGTGGTAATTCTAAGGCAAACCTGCTTAAGGCATTTAAACAGCCCGGTTATGGTAAATGTCCATGAGATGGTGATGGTGAAGTTCACAAACATCACAAAAACACACGCTTTAAAAGGTAGATTCAGATCACTTAGCTACACAAGGGACTTTGTGTTGCTTTTACAGGATTAATCATGCTAATCTGAAAATAATTATTAGTGAGCCTAAACTCTGCAATACATTTTAAGAAAGTACAATAGATTAAGAGAGATAAAAAGGAGCTTCAAAAATTAGATAGACTGTTTTAATGTTATAAACATAATTATAATAAGTCTTATAATAAGGCTGCATATTTGTCATGACCAATGAGTGTCAACTTTAGTCAAATGTTTTCTTTAATGTGTAATTTATTGTGCACAGACAATGTAGCTTAAAATAGTTCTTTACATTACAGTACTATATTTGCATGACTAATATAGAATGTCTGTTAAAATGATTCATTTTAAAATGCTATTTTATTTATTTTATATTTGTATAATATTTTATATTCTGCAATTATAAAGAGTAAACTATAAACCAAACGAAAGAACCTTGCTCAGGTAACTATGGAAAGTGGGTGTGTGCCATCCTCCCCTATGAGCGCTTTCCACTTTTAAAAGTTAGACCTGGTTGGTTCGAGCATCCGCTCTGCGCTCCACCAAATCCACGCCCATTCACCTGGCTTTATAAATCAGCCTCGCCAAGCGGAATGTCCCGGTCATTTTAAGGGGTCTTTTTTGGGTGATTATGAGGAGGAGAGCTGTTCAAGGCAACTGTTTTAGAGGTAGTTAATTCACCTGGGTGTTTTGCCACCGGGTAAATTATAAGTTTATTCGGATCTCTGCACTTTTGTTCGGCTTTCTGTTCGGCGCTCATCAAACGAAGGCATGGCAGATTGGAAAATGCAAATGAGTTACAATTATAACCCATCATATCATGCGTATGCGTACGGACTCATGTACCCGCAAACGTCTGAGCATGGCCACCCGAATCTGAGCTGGACAGAGGCCGCTTATACTCACGCCAGTGGGAGTTTCTACTCCTCGCAAACCGCACAGCAGTCGCCACCCTGGAGTCCAGAGAACACCAGTGCCAACAACTACTGGCAATACCAGACCAACACGCAGAACGGGCGACTGTTCGTCTCTAACAATACTGAGCTCGACCCAAAAGCTAAAGATGCCGAGCAGGCCGAGAGCGATACACCCAGTGACTCCGAGGCCCATACGCCAGGTATTTTTCCTGATCCGTTGATCCCATTAACAATGAGTAGTTTTGTCCCAGTGTATTTTAAAAGCTTCCAGAGTTTTACTATTTCCGTAGCCTCGTGGAATCGTTACTACAATTTCACTTAATCATAAGCAGTGATTAATATAATTTAAAATTATTTATAAACGACTAAGCTAGGGAAAAGTGACCAAAGTGGTTGAATGTGTTTTGGTTGAAACGCTACAGATTTTTATAATCAAATGTTATGCGTTACAAATAGAATGATGCATGAATACTAACACAGGCAAGTTTAACCGATTTTTAAAACATGCCAAGCTGGGGAAATAAGGTAAAACAAGAAGCCTTTTTGTTCAATTCAGTCTGACCTTACAAGAGCATCTGTGCTGATTTGTGTAGATTCCTGGAGCTCTGGGAGCAGTCGAGAGGGGGCTGCCCCGACCAATTTCAACCTACTTTCCTGGAGAGAAGAGGACCATGAATCTGACAGTGGCAGTCCTGATGCCACAGAGTTCATTTCAAACTCTGTTTCGGTGGTGAAAGAGAGGCCAGTGGATCTGAATCTTGGGGTGGAAGGCTCGCCCCTGGTTCCTCCGAGTGTTTCTCCAGAGCGACCAGTGGTCCAGACTCGCAAAACCAGAGCTGCGTTTTCTGAGGAGCAGATGAATGCTCTCGTTTACCGGTTCAATGTCCAGAGGTACCTCACGCCTGCCGAGATGAAGTGCCTTGCAGAAGCAACAGGGCTCACGTATAAACAGGTTTGTAAAAATGAATCAATGGATAAGATCTAAAATTTTAAACTGTGATTGTTCCCTTATCTTGACATTAACATATTTATTTTCATAGGTGAAAACCTGGTTTCAGAATCGTAGGATGAAGCTCAAGAGACATCAGAGAGATAGCAGCTGGATGACTGAGAGATATGTTATCAATGGTGCATCCAGTGCACCAGCGCCTCTCTCTCAGGTGAGCGTCTTCAATGTATAAGAGCATTCTTTTTAGACTGATGGTCTTGTGTCTACTACGGTTCTTAATGTCCACACTGTTGCTTGTTCTGTCTTGTTAGTGGCAAGAACTAATCAGTGTGCACTAGAGTGAAGTTGTCATCTACAAAGGAGGCTTATCAATAGTAGATAATGTCTTAAAGGCACGATGATACAGATGATGTTATGCATTTCCTGATGTTTTAAGCTTTTAGTCCATTTCTTTTCAGCCATTTCTATGCTGTTGATTAGCAGTTAATGTTCTTTAGCAGATACATGTCTGCAGGGGCGCCGCTAAGGGGGTGAAAGTTAGGACAATTCTAAGGGCCCACGCCCTCTAGGGGCCCTCAGAGATCTGCTTTATTAGTAATAACACTGCTAGGGGGGCCCAACCTCATATTTTGTCATGGGGCCCAAAATTGCGAGCGGCACCCCTGCATGTCTGTGTAAATGAATGAAAGTAAAAAAAAATGGACTTCCATGTGAATTTTAAGCCATTTTAGCATGTTCTCATATCATTTATTCTCTCTAGCCTCAGAGTGATAACTCTTCATCCAATAAAGAAGCCTACAGTAATTCACAGCTGAGAGAGTCTATATTCAAGAGTCCTCCACACACGTTCTACCCCAGCTATTCAAAGCCACATTCTTCTCCTCAGGCCACCATAAGACACCCAGGAAACTGGCCTCTGCCCCCAGCTGTGATGCACTACACGTTCCCTAATGCTACTAACTACATGCAAACCAGCATCAATAGTGATGTCGGTAATGCAGTGGCCAAAGGAAGCAGTCCTGTTCGAATGGCATCCGTGCCTATCGCCACCCAGTGGTCAACATGAGGAATGACTTGATGTTTGTTGCTGGTTGTATATATACATTTTTTTTGTCTTGCCACACAGCCTTCAGTGTTGACCATAATTGTAAATATTTTTTTTGAACAACAAACCGTTACCTGTAAGGTTTTATTAGGTAATGATACACGTTACCAAGTGGTGGCCAGCTGAGATGTTCAGTGATTTTTATGAACATGTAAAGTTGTCTTTTAATCTCCAGCCTGTTTTATACCGAAAATCTATTTTTATAATGTCATTGTACCTTTCAGAGTATTTAATATCTCTTCCTTGCTCTTCCAGGTGCTTTTTGTTTTAGCCAGGACAAAATGAATTTGTTAATGGAAAATGTGTTAATTTGTATGCAAGGCACTACTCTACATCTGATGTATACTGGAGAAGGTTATCTGTACTGCACTGTGTTCCACATTTACGTCCTTATTTCACAACTCCAATGTATGTATTCTGTTACATGTGTATTTGCTTATACAAAAGTCTCACTTATACCTGGTCTGAACTAACAGAATATCAACCGGATTGTATTTGCTCTAGACCAGCCCACACAAAACTGTTCCGTGTTGACATTGGGTTGAGTAATAAATGTTTTGTCTGAAATTGCTTCTCTACACACAGTTCTCTCTGTCTTTAGTTTCGGTTAATAACCCATAACACTGCTCCGGTTACATTGCTACATTGGCTATTTGTAATATTTTGGGAGGTTGCCATAGCTACAGTATTCTAAAAATATAGATTGATTTATTTAAAATTATGGTTTCCAGACCTAAATTTTATCGTTCATGAATGGTATACAATGCCATTACATTCTCAGGCATATTTCAAGCCAATCTTTATTTTTTTTAAGGAATGATTGTAAGTATTAGTTTGTCAAAAGGTATGGGAACCCAGACCAAAATACATAGTTTTGGATTCCCTGCTCCAGTTACCTTTAGTTTGCTGATAGAGTGGTTGCAGAGAAACATTACATATTGACACATGGCATTTTCTAAATGGAAATACCTAATAAGGACATGCAATGGGGCAGTTGTGGCCTACTGGTTAGTGAGTTGGACTTGTAATCAGAAGGTTGCAAGTTGCTGGGGTTGCAACTGAAGTGCCTTTGAGCAAGGCACCTAACCCCCAATTGCTCCCCGGGTGCAGTTATGTGCATGCGTGTTGTGTTCACTCCTCACCAGTGATGGGTTAAATGCAGAGGTCACATTTTGGGTATGGGTTATCATATCTGACAAATAGGTCACTTTCAATGCAGTGCACTTTGAGAAAATCATAAAAAAAAACTACATTCAAAGGAGTCTAACTCTGTGCTTTGAACAACTCTAGCACAAGAAGTTCACAATAGACATGTTTCTAACCCCCAAATTTATTTATCTTACTGTAATAAAAGTGACTATTGAAAACATATATTTACATTCCAACAGATCACAGTTGATGGCAACTAGAACATATTGCTTCCAAAACCTGTCCTTCATTTTTTCAGGCCCTTATGTGTAAAACATTTTTTCCAAAACGACTCTTTTGGTCACAAATGTGTATATTGCACAATTTATTTGCACACAATATAACACATGCATCTCTTAACCCTAGAAATAATATTCATTCAAATAACCAGACATCCACTTATATTTATATGTAATATCACCTACATATAAGTGCCTTGCCTCCTCCATGGTCATGTGAACAACGTTATGAAGGCCCCAAGTCCTGTTTTGAATTTAACATTGAATAATTTGTCACATTTTCAATGCACTACATTAACAAAGTCCAAAACAACTTTTTGGGCATGGTAGGCAACAGTTCCCATTCAGCAATAACAATTGCAGTGACCCTCAAATACCCCTGTATTTAATGTTCATATAATCTAGCTGTCTATTTGTATTTTAAGTACCAGGGTGTTGATGAGCAAAATAAAGTATTAAATTAGTCTTCTGTCAGTCACTTCCGCTTCTTCCCTATACCTTTTAAATTGGCAACAGTTTTGGGCTCCAGGTCCACGAGTCTCTCGCTCTACCCCATTTAGAGGAGTTTGACAGGTAGTTAACATCCCTCCTCAGTCCATCTTAAGGCTACGGTAGATATAACGGATGAAAGCCAGAGAAGCCCAGAACGAGACCGTTCCCAACATGAGCGAGAAAACGAACGCGGTGAGCAATGAATATCCGAAGAATTCGACGCTCTGTACAAGGCCGCTCATGTTGGAGCGATTGCGGTAGTAGAACAGAGAGTAAACGAATATAAAGATGCCGGTGGATCCGGTGCTCAGCACGCTTCGCCACCACCAGCGGTAGTCCTCGCCTGACAGCAGGAAGTAGGTGAGGGCCACAGAGATGCAGGCGCCCACAGACAGCAGAATGGCAAAGACGCACAGCAGGATCCCATATAGCGTGTAGTGCTCACGGCCCCACACGGTGGCAAAGATGTAGTACAGTTCTACTGAGATGGCGCTGCAAAAGGAACAACAACAAATCAGTAAACTGAGACCGATATAACACAATATTAATCATTTCAATCAGTTTTAATGACCTATTTTTTACAGTCCTAGTTCACTGCTATGATAATTTGCCTTGGTTTAATCTAGACTTTGTATCGGGGTGGAAATAATTATTCTATATTGTATCAAAGTGATCAGGATAATAAAATTCCTTTATGATTAGTGTACGGTTATTCAAACTATTTTGTTGTCTTGCCTTTTTACTGCATGATTATATTCTTAAATGCTAACCATATATTCTAATTTTTCTTTATATTCTAAAACTAAACAGTTTAGGGTATAGGGTAAACACACATTATCACATTAAAAATAATTCCACTAAACAAAAAAGAGGGCTAATTTAACAGGAAAGACAAGCTTACAAACTGTCTGGATTCAGTACTTACCTGAAAGGCAGGAACCCTCCGATGGCCATGTGCACGGCCGCATGTTTGTACCAGGGCTGCTGGGGGATCTGACGGGGTATGTTGCGTGTGCGACACGGTGCCTGGAAGTTGCCCGCTCTGTTCTTTCCAACGATTCCCCCAATGACGGTAAGCGGGAAGCCCACTAGCACCCAAGCACCTAGCAACAGAAGCACAGTGGTGGCAGGCAGGGCCTGGGTGGATCCACTCCACCAATGAACAGAATTCACCACACTCCAGGTGAAGAAGAGAGGAGCTAGATGAGAAGAGAGAGCAACAGTGAGTAGGAGAAATTCGGTTAACTGTAATACACTATGACAGAAGCCATATTTGGAATGGAATACTAGCATACTATTTGCATATTAGTTCACTACATACTAGATACATACATATAAAGCCCATACAGAAAAATGTCTTACCTGAGAAAAGTGCAGAGGTGAGTATAATGTTCCAGACCCAGCGCTGGCCCTGAATCTGTGTGTAGAAGCTACAGGAACAGTAGCCTGACACACAGCTAGTCAGAGCGTACAGAACAATCGCTGCAGAGTTTATGGCACCATGACGATGGACATTAAACATTCCCAGAAGAGCCATGACAATGATTCCTAAAGCAACCAGGAAAGAGAATCGAAGGGTTAGGATTAATTTGAGGGGCAAAATCTGCAACTCTTTGAAATTAAACACTGTTTCAAACTCTATTTTATATATATTTATATAAATGTTTATATTTATATATATAACTCTAAAGCACTATTGTCAGCACTATTCCAGAAACAAAGCATGTTATACCTGTGGCCAGAGTCAGAAACTGTGCCCCGACCCCTAATACAGCACACAGCAGGCTTTTGTAAGGTGGAAAGCGAAAGACATCTGTGTGGATAATTTTCCATCCGTTATCTCCCTGATCCAGGTCATCACAACCTCCATCTTCCTCTACATTATACCTGCAGAAACAAACATGTAGCGTTTAATCAGCTGTCTGTTCATTAACGATTCCTAATAGTGACTGACTTTAGCATTACATTTCCCTCCACTTCCTCTATTAAGATCATAATGTAGGCAAACATACTGGCTATTTAAAGTCAACAGTTATATACAGTCATAAAGAGTTTATGGAGTCATTGCTGTGCAATCCTTAAGACTCCATTACATTGTTCAAGGAAAACTGTTTGTAAATTAAATTGAGACCGTAATGTAATGATTAAACACAGCATGTTCCATTCAGCTAGAGAATCATTAGTTGAGTTCACTATCTCCTGGCAAGTTCTTTGTGTACAGTTGTTGCTCAGGGAACAACAGAAACAAATGTGATGGCTGACAAACACACTCCCTGGTGCACTACTTAGGCTGCTAATTGAATGTGCAATAAACATGCACCATTTATTTGACCAATTTTTTTAATTAATCTAAATGATGTACAGTGTTTGTTTACCATGTAAACAAAAGAATACAAAATATATCGACCTGGTTCTGTCTAAATGAAATACCACATCAGAGTTACTTTAAACTTGATGCTATGACAATCAATGCATGTCTGGTCTTCTGTTTGAACATTTGTAAAAGCAGACACACCCTTGCAAGAACCAGTGACGCAACTGGTTAGACCAGACAGTCATATTTCCACTAACCTGGCAAAGTCGTTTTTCAACACCCTCATAAGGATGATGATGACGAAGCCCAGCAGTAGCACCACCAGCACCAGTGAGTTGATAATGGACAGCCAGTGGATCTCCAGAGTCTTTGGAAAGAAGGAATAGTCTCTGAGACGCTCCGCCCTGCGTGAGTGAGGCAATGTGCTCTCGAACCAGCGCACGCTGTAGGTGTGGGTGACCGTCAGACTGCCACTGGCACTGTGGCTGGCCCCTCCCCCACCTTCCTCTAATGGCACTGGCTTTACATCCTTTACAGACACGTTGGCAAAGATCACAGAGTCGCCGTTGTACTCTATATTGAAGTCTAAATGGGTCCATAATCCCACCTGATATAAAAACAAGTTGAGAACTGTAATTTATGCACATACATATACAACCATATACACACACATTTATATATAAGGCCAAAATGAAACATGCGTGTGTAACAGTAACATATATATAAAGACCTTGTGACTATGAGGCAGGAATCCACTCTCTTCCATGTATCCCACAAATCCCCAAATGGGAATGTCATCTAGAACAAACTCAAAATAATACAGCTCCTCCACTGCCTCTCGCAACTGCTCCACCTGTAGTTTCAAAAGTGTATAAAAAATAGGATATAATTACAGTACTTCCAGCTTTTCAACCCTGTTTAGCTTTTCAACCCTGCTTTAACACACCCATCAATGTCAATTTTGAATGAACCTGAAAACCTGGACTAGCTGGATCAGGCATGTTTGATTAGCATTGAAACCAACTCAAAAACCCAAGCCACACAGAATATCTAATAATTTTGTAGCCCAAAGCAACTACACTGAAAGTTTTTCAAAATTAGGTGCATCAAAACTGCATGCGGGTGATGCATTTACCTGCACAAACAACATATGCAAACTGAGTCAAATTTGTGACTTTTCAAACTGTGGTTTCACATTATTAAACCTTTTATGAATATGGCTGCGTTTGAAAGCAGTACCTCTTTCTCAGAAAGAGTAAGCTGGCACAGAATCTGCCTCTCTGAGTTTTCTTTGAAGTGGATTTTGTAATGAGACTCAGCCATACGGTCTCCATCTAACACTTCTCCCAAACTCAAAGACTTATGATGGACCTGCAAACATAACAATTATCATAAACTTCCATTAATAGGTTTGCATAACAGTGATATAATTATGAACACTAATAACAATTATTTAACACACAACAATTATATAACACACCACAAAGTCATAAATCTATCAGGTTGTTAGTCAATTTAACTCTACTAAATCAGTGAAGAACCGGTTAAAAAAACACTAAACATATAAATACAACCCTTTATATAATAAATCTTTCACAGGATTATACTCTTTTAATGCATACTCACCTCTTTAGGTCTACAGACTGGAAGAGTGTAATAGTGATAGGTTTCCTGGGGGTTGTGATACGGACCAACTTTGTTAACATACAGGATCACTGGATCTCCTTGCTTGTAACTGACTGCCCAGCCAAAATGAGGCAACAGGCACAGAAGCAGCACACATAGCCCCATGGATCGACCAGCGGTGAGCGGGCCTAAACATTCCAGTCTTGCTGTCATGACAACACCTGCCAATGAGCACATCAAGACTGTAAAAACAGGGCTTTAGGCAACCTCTATGCAAACTAAAACCTTTACATAATTATGAATGGCTCGTACATGGATATTTTTGACACATCATGCAGTGTTAAACGTTATACTCCATCTAAAACGGTTTTAAACAGCATTTGGCTGTTGTTATTATGCATTTCTATTACCGTATCAATGAAACACTTAATGAAATATTCGTACATTTATAATTCGTTTGTCACACCAGAGGGGCACCTAAGGTGAGCTATTAAAGGCAAACAGGTGTTTGTTGAAATAGTGACAGCACAAAGCTAAACTAAATATAAATATTTAAATATTTATATATAAATATATAAAATATTATTTTATATAACATATACACTTTATCCATATAAATTTTAACCTAAATGTTGATGTCTAATAATCAAGTGTATAAAGATTTATACAATTTCCAACGCCCCCATCCCTTAATTCATATCAGTCTGACAGATTAAATAAACTGACATGCCTCAATCAAAACACATCTCTACAATTCGGATTTTAAAACATTAGCAATAAATTTCGCCTTTGCTAAGATGCTCTGAATACTTCCGCATTAGATAAATGCACCAAACCTCCTTGAGATGCCTTCCAGGATTCTTCAGAATTGCTTCTTTCTTTTCAAAATCCAATCATCAACACACGCGGGTGTGTAATGTCATATCTTGACATTGCTGTGAAGGATTCGCAGGATAATAAATGATGTCGGATCGTTATTTATACGCGATAAAACAGATAAAAGGTCGAGAGCAGCAGCACTATAAGCGAATCCACGTCACCTTAGAATTAAAAATACTCTCATTCGGACTTTTCCGGTGTGGGCGGGGCTACAACATGACACCTGCATCTGATTTAAACATGGTCTTTGTCTCTGTCTTTAATTTATATTTTTAAGTTTGGGATAAAATATAAAACGCATTTAGCATCGGTTAAAAGTTGTGATAAACGAGCAACATCGGTGTCGTTGACTCGCTCTCAACTATGTCCCTCGCCAGACCTAACTAACCGCATCGCATCGAATCGATAGAGACTCTTAAAGACTAAACCAAACAATTTTCGAAAATCGATTCTTCGTCCTCTGAGGAGCTCTGTGTGGATATCGATTATTAATGCCTGTATGAAGATTTCGCGCGAAGTGAGCACTTTATTTCGCGCTTGCGTATGGGAGTGATCGAATTAATAGTCCGAAAGTAATAAACGTACATTTTAATAGGCAAATTCTCTTTTATTCATAGTTGTACAGTTGTTCTTAATTTAACCGAGTTGAATTAGAAATTAGGCGTGTGGGTAAGCCGCTTTATGAGATATTATGAGCTCTCTCTTTTAAAAAACAGCTTTGTTTTGCAGACCTGCTAGCGTTCCTTCTTTTTTCATCATACATAATAATCTGTGGGTCTCAATCTAAAACCTGGACTCACATCGAACACTAAATCTATTGTGTTTCTTTGGTATATATACAAGTACTAAGACGTTGTTTTCATTGCGTTTAGTTCTCTTATAGCCATACAGTTCATCACTATGGGAATTCATGGGCTTGCTAAGCTAATAGCCGATCACGCGCCTTCAGCGATAAAGGAGCAAGACATCAAAAGCTTCTTTGGTGAGTCGTTCTCTTTTAAGTGTGAACACTTAAAAGGTTTGACTTATTCATTGACGGAAATCACTATACTTTGCGGTCTAAAATGTTCAAATATGATATTTTGTTAATAGTGATTTTTTTCTTTACATAAAGGGCGGAAGATTGCCATTGATGCATCCATGTGCATCTACCAATTTTTGATTGCTGTCAGACAGGACGGTAATGTTTTACAGAATGAAGATGGAGAGACCACTAGGTGTGTAGAATTGTCTATCACATTTTTAATAACACAAGCTCGTTTACCTAAGTGTTGTTTAAATCGACGTTTGCCTTTTGACATTGTAAATGTATCTGTTTCCTCCTCAGCCATCTCATGGGTATGTTCTACAGGACCATTCGAATGCTAGAGAGTGGCATCAAGCCGGTTTATGTATTTGATGGGAAACCACCTCAGCTGAAGTCAGGAGAGGTGCCTCAGAGACGCTTGATAACTTTAAAACACTAGGGAGAGATATTATATTATATAATATAAAACTATATGCAGGAGTGTTGTAAAGTTTTAGATTTTCTCCTTTCCACTTGCAGTTGGAGAAGAGAGGAGAGAGAAGAGCAGAGGCTGAGAAACTTCTAGCTCAGGCACAAGAAGCAGGTACAGGTTTACTAATAGACCATTTTCCGGCTGAATAACAGAAACATGCATCAATTAATAGTCTACCAACAGCATTGTCAATAATAATGCACAATTTGTATACAAGGAAACAAAGCTTTCATTCATTTTAGTGTATAGACATGCATACATCTGCCACCGAAAATCTGTATCAATTGACCATAATATTTTTCCTGACAACTGTGTTCTCACAGGTGAACAGGAGAACATTGACAAGTTTAGCAAGCGACTAGTGAAGGTCACCAAACAACACAATGAGGAATGCAAGAGACTACTTACTCTAATGGGCGTGCCTTACATTGAGGTACTGTTTAACACATGGTCAATTACAGGAGTTATGAATTTTGAGAGTATGAAATTGGGCAAAACGACATGTTTCATTTGAAGGCTCCATGTGAAGCTGAGGCTAGCTGTGCTGCACTGGTGAAGACCGGGAAGGTGTACGCCACAGCGACAGAAGATATGGACGGCCTGACATTTGGAACTTCAGTCCTGTTGAGGCACCTAACTGCCAGCGAAGCAAAGTATGGATGCATGAGTGTCAAATCTTCTATGATCCCATACAGACATTTGGTGTTATATGTTTGCCTTTATTTACAGATCTTAGTATGCACACAAGCAGATTTAAAAATGAGACTCTTGTGTTACAATTGATCCCCCCTTCTAGAAAGCTCCCTATCCAAGAGTTTCATTTCAGTCGAATTCTGCAGGAGATGGGTCTGACGCATCAACAGGTCAGACTTCTGTTCATAATTTCTCATCCACCACAATTCTGTTACCTTCTATGTGAGAATATATTCAAATGTGTGTCGATTCCTTATGATTGATAGTATGTTTGAATGTCTTTCTTAGTTCATTGACCTGTGTATCCTGTTGGGCTGTGACTACTGTGGAACTATTAAAGGAATCGGACCCAAGAGAGCCATCGACCTGATTAAACAGCACAGCTCCATTGAAGAGATTCTTGATAACATTGACCCAAATGTAATCTTATTAACATTATTAATAGCTCAATGTTACAATTTAGATTACATTTTTTATATAATGGTTATTCCATATTATGAAGTGATTTACATGTTATCACATACAAGATCTTGTAGTTAATACTGTTGAATAGTGACCTCTAGTGGTGGCCTTTGATTGAAAACGTTTAGGGTTTAAAATTAATTTTGCACTAACTTTTTGTTTTGTTTATTGTATCTTTACCAGAGTGGTAGACAGAGTGGTAGACAGAGTGGTAGACAGAGTGGTAGACAGAGTGGTAGACAGAGTGGTAGACAGAGTGGTAGACAGAGTGGTAGACAGAGTGGTAGACTTTATACATCCTAGGTAAACTCCTATTGATGCTTCATTTGCTCACCAAAACCAGTTTACTTGCCTTCATCTTTTCAAAAGGCTGTGTGTCTATGAAATGCATTGTTTCTCTTTGGTTTGTTCTGCAGAAGCACCCGGCACCAGAGGATTGGTTGTATAAAGAGGCTCGAGGTCTCTTCTTGGAGCCTGAGGTGGTGGACTGCTCTTCTGTTGAGCTCAAGTGGAACGAACCCGATGAGGAGGGACTGATTCAGTTCATGTGCGCTGAGAAGCAGTTCAGGTACAAACTGATTAAGTTCATGCATGCTGAGAAACAGTTCAGTACAAACTGATTCGGTTCATGCATGCTGAGAAGCAGTTAAGCTACAAACTGATTCGGTTCATGCATGCTAAGAAGCAGTTAAGCTATGAACTGATTCGGTTCATGCGTGCTGAGAAGCAGTTAAGGTACAAACTGATTCAGTTCATGTGTGATGTCTGAAATCAGGAATCTGTTTGTTGTTTTCATTATTGAACGCCTGTCTCTTCAGTGAAGACCGTATCCGTAACGGTTGCAAGAAGATCATGAAGAGTAGACAAGGAAGCACTCAGGGCAGACTCGACACATTCTTCACAATTACTGGATCAATCTCCTCCAAACGCAAGGTATGAGGACGAATTACATACTGTTTTATATATAGTTTAGATTAATGCGTACATAACTGTTTAATTTCATGCAATTTTTTTATGTGCACTCCTTTGTGTGCACATAAAAGTTTGTATATAGTTTGTATTGTATTGAAGTTTGTATTCTGTTATTTTGCTTTGTTACACAGGAGCCAGATACGAAGGGCTCTGCGAAAAAGAAGCAGAAGACAAGTGCTACACCAGGCAAATTCAAGAAGGGTAAATGAAAGAAATCTCAGCCATGACGAGTTCAGAACTGATTTACACTGTTTTATATTAAGAAACAAAACAATGTGAGCAAAATTTCACTTGGACCTTTTTATGAACTGGCTTGAAAATTTTAATGGCCTTGTTTTCCGTGTGCCGTGATGTCTTGAATAAAGATACTTATTTAATAACTGTTGTTTTTGCTGGTTTTATACACTTCCTTGTTAACAAGGCATTGTGATGACTTTGAGATGTGAACACGACAACAGATGTGAATGTATGGAATCCACTTTGTGGGTCCACAACCTTTTGGATACCAACCTTGATCTCAATAGCAAAGCGTTCTAGCTGTTGGGTTGATAAGCAGGCTTACAAATGGGGAAGTACAACAGAATACTGTTTAAAATAGAATAGTTATGTTCTAGTGTTAATGTATAGTATCGAGATGAAAGATGACACAGTAAATGTATTTAGGCGTATGCTAAATAAATAGGTGATTTGACGGTATAATGATAAAATAATAAAGATCAACGTTTTACATGTTGAAACCACACAGGGGAACTCCTGTAATAAGATATCCACATAATTATTCACGTGAATCGTAACAATTGTTAACGAATAGTAAAGTTACAAGCCATGCACTTCTAGCAGGAAATAATTTTAGACTTCTGCTTTGAATGTCAAACTGTACTGCTGTTGGTAAAGTACTCTACCATTGTAATTTTGGATTGACACTCTTGATTTGGTAACTAAGGTGTGTTGATGTTTATTTAGAACTCTTGAGATGTCTGTTTTTCTACTTGTGGCTTTCCTGTTCACAAATATGCTGTTACCTGCTTCTTCAGGTGAGTGTCTCTAGCGCTGTCTGGCAGAAACTAAAACCAAATTACCTCAGAGTGTACCTCCAATGTACACTGATTTAAAGATTTGAAGGTGTCTTATAGATATTATGTATTATTTCTGTTCCAGAGAACACTTTTAATGCAGTATTGCCAAGGAATGTAACTGCATTGAGGGGTTCCTGTCTGCAGATACCTTGTACATTTAACGTGTCTGATTTTGAAGACAAGTTGAACAGAACACAGAATATATTTGGTTGCTGGCTAAAGACGGTGCATTCCGTCAGCCAAGAATATGTGTTTTTTAACAGCAGTAAAACCATTGGAGGCTTCAGTAATATAGAGATGCTTGGAAATCTGAGTCGGCGTGAATGCACCACTGTTTTCTATAATGTCATGAACAATCATTCAGATGTCTACTACTTCAGGTTGCAAATGGAGCAGAACGTATTTAGAGCAACATTCGCCAACAGTTTAGTCAACGTTAATGTCTTGGGTAAGATTGCACAAAATTACTAAACTATATTGATACCTTCAACACATTTCAAACTATAGTTTATTAATATATGAAACCACAAAGGCATCTTCACAAATTATTTAAATAGAGAAATATTTATTAGGTATTGGCTGTTGTTGTATGAATTGTAACCATGCTTAAACCTCAAAAGTAACACAATAATATATTAATTTTCAAATTTAATTTAGTCATTTTCCTAAATTAAGTTTTTCTTTGTTCTGTAGATGCCCCAAACCCACCTGAGCTCAATGGTCCACAGGAAGTGATGGAGGAAACTGCAGTCAATCTGACCTGCTCTGCTGAAGCTCCCTGCCCCAAACAACCACCTGCATTATCCTGGTCCTACATCCCCAAATCTGCCAACATTACAACACAGTTACAGGAGAAACCTGATAAAACTCAATCAGTGTTTTCCAGAATGACCTTCATAGTTTCATACATGGACCACAGACAGAACATCTCTTGCACTGTAGCATATCCACGAAACATCTCTAATGACACAACTGTGGAAAGTACCAGAATGCTACAAGTTACCTGTAAGAGAGATTTGATCTAGTTTTCTCTATCTTTTATAAACTGTATTATGTTCAGATATCCAAAATTGTGACATTTAAAAAAAACATTCTTTTTGTCCTTAAAGTTCCTCCTAAAGAAACTCAGGTCATCATTGATCCATCTGCTTCAGTGTCTGTTGGCACTAATGTGACTCTGACCTGCAAAAGCAAAGGCAGTCCATCAACTGGAATGAACTTCACCTGGTACAAACGAGGAGAGCAGAAACATCTGGCTTCTGGAGAGCAACTGACCTTCAATGTCAGTAGAAACAATGGAGGCTGGTACTTCTGTAGAGTGGAGAACAAACATGGTTTTCAAAGGTCAGAAGAGATCCAGCTGATTGTGGAAGGTGAGTGTAATACAGACATTTGACATGTATTTTTATATATGACAGTTTCATGTGTAGATAAGTGCTGCTGATTGCCTTCATGTTATTGAAATCACACTGTATTGTACACTTTGATGTATTGTAATGCGTACAGATATTAAACGTATGAACATAGACAAGCTACTGAACCAACATGCCTTATTTCACCTTATGATTTTCATCTGATTCATAGGCTCATCGGGGTCTTCAGTGCTTTTGATTGCAGGTTGTGCTGGAGGAGTGGTCGTTTTTCTCTTATTGTTACTTATTCTGGCACTGATTTTTAAAAGGTGGGTACAATTGAAGACTCTAGACATTCTGTTTTACCCACTTGTGAAATGAAACTACTACCTGTGCTGATCTAGTGATAAATTTGACCTCCTGGTAAATACCAGGAAATGAATTAAAATTAGAGCCGCCAGGTGTTGTTTTTATTTCTGAAATGTGAAATCTGAAACCCTCAGATGCAGAAATCAAAGGGCATCTAATGACTCATTTGTAGGGGAAGCTGACATTTCAGATCAGGTATGTTTTTAACTCTTAGCAGATCATATTACTGTCATTTCTAAAAGGAAATTCCATAAAGAAAACCAATACCCTATTGTACAATTGTTACTTTAGGAGACAAAAGCGAAAAGTGAGAGCGCTGGATTTACAGTAATGCTTATGTGACTTTGCCTTTTTAGGACCAGAAAACACATGTACCGGTTGACTCCGTTTATACCAATAGTGCTTTTGTTTCAAGCGAGCCACCAGACAAAACAAAGAACGAGAGTGATGTAATCCATTATGGAGAGATAAACTTCTCCACCCTACAACCCAACCA
This sequence comes from Botia almorhae, assembly GCA_036877575.1. Classification (NCBI taxonomy): domain Eukaryota; kingdom Metazoa; phylum Chordata; class Actinopteri; order Cypriniformes; family Botiidae; genus Botia; species Botia almorhae. The sequence goes on from JAZGTJ010001034.1 coordinate 51,297, forward strand.
CACCACAGAGAAAAACTCTGATCAAGAGACGGTGTATGCCGAGGTTAGCAACCCGGGGAAAAAGATGAACCAGGATGAGTTAACATCAGAATAATTATAGCTTATGAATGAACTGTTGTTTTTATTTCGCTTTGTGTCTTGTGTATTTTCTGCAAGTGTATTGTGGAAAGATAAGCTTGATCTATTTCAGTTTTACCAAGATTTAAAAAACAGAATTTCAAATGTACGTAATATTTACTTTGTATTTTCTATCTCTAAAACATTATTATATGCATGTTTAAAGCAAACTATCATAGTCTTTATAGAGCTGACTTATTTTACTTTATAGTCACCTCAAAACTGACCTTTTGTCATAGCATGTGCATAGAGACAAACAGGTGTTTAGGAAAATGCAATGTATATATTACATGCATGTATGCAATTGCATGTGTGTATTACACAATAAATGCATACATTAAAAAGCTATACATCAGCATACGTCTCTTTTAACGTCAATATGTACAGCATCACCATAAGAACATTTCTAAGCCTTGTATCAAAGTCACTTTTAGGTAAAGTCACTTTTATGATGGCCATAATTGCAACACTTCTGTGCAGCTGTTTCAGTCATACAAAACCAAGTTATGCCTACTTATATGGGGGTAAACTAATATCTATAAAACTGCTTATAAATAAGGCCACATTAAAACAACATATTTCCAACCAACAATTAAACCTGTCATTAACTGTACCATAAATGTAGTTTCTTAAGCTTAAATTGCACTAAAATAAACACTTTTCCAATTCAACTTTATTTGTTTAGCGCTTTTCACAAAAGGACATTGTTACAAAGCAGCTTTACATGTACGATAAATGTACACAGCACACATGTACACAGCACACTTTGTCCAGCTTGTTAAGCTAAGTGCAATGGTTGGCAAGTACTTCACTACATTGTGTACAGGGTACTTCCTCCAGAGATGTAATGTTAATGTTTAACACATGACAATGGGCGTTTTTACTGTTGCCACTCCATGATTTTGAGAAATGCAAATGACATGGTAACAGGGAAGAGACTAAAATCACGATTTCAGTCATTTAACTATTAAGGCTTATGCTTATATATTTGTCACCTTATTAACTTATATTTCTTAAATGAGCTGTTTGTTGGAGAACGTTCCCATGATGAGAAGTTGAGAGAATGCTCTTTACTTCTGACCTTTGTATTTAATGCATGCTGTGATGTTTCAGTCATGGATGAGTATGCATTAAAATATTAAAGTTTTATAAAGCAGTGAAAGAGCAAATGTTTCTGTATGCCTTTTCAGTTCAGATCATAACGTATCATAAAGATTAATGCTACTTAAAATAGTACTACTTAAATAGTGTGTAGATTTAGTATAAATATGCCTTTTTATTATAATACATTTTTGATAATGTTGTTTTAATAATGCGTTTTTGAATGTGTTTTTACTACATAGAAGAATATAAAGGGCGAATAAAAGATTTAACCCCAAAAATAAGTACAGGTCTGACAGTGGCCTATTTATGCAGGTCATTTTATTTTTAGGAAGAAAAAAAGAGCTAAATTATCTACATAAACTGTAATGAACTCAGATGTGGTTTACATTTACATTTACATTTAGGCATTTGGCAGACGCTTTTATCCAAAGCGACTTACATTGCATTATACTACACATTGATCACTATACATTGAGTATGTGCAATCCCTGGGATCGAACCCATGACCTTGGCGTTGTTAATGCCATGCTCTAACCACTGAGCTACAGGAAAGCTGTACACATGGTTAATACCATGTGTGTCAGTGTGTTGCATGACTTGGCTGGATAGTGGACCATAATTATTTTAAGAATAGTACATAAACAAAAGCAACAAAATGATTATAAAGAAATGCTACTGCATGAATATTTCTCTACGTTTGGTATCAAAATTTGGTAGAAAAGCATGTTTTACTTGATTTTTACATGATTTTTTTAAAGTGATGGTTGGGTGATATACTCAACATGTTATAAACATGTTTTAAAAAAGTCCCTTGTGGCATTTAAATGTTTTGGTTATCAACTCAGTTCATAAATCACTATCCTGTAAAACTTATTTGACACGTTTTACATATTTTTGACTTGGGTTGTTGGTTTATTGTATTCTGACATCTGATCATGTTAAATGCGTTACCTGTAAAAACCATACAGGGAACTTTTGAAAATAATTAATTACTTCTGTGTTGAAAAATCTTTGTGTAGTAATTGTAGGAAGTAGTTTACTATTCAATGAAGAAATCGTTTTTGACTTCTGCTTTTCTCAATACAAAGTGACGGACTGCATTGCTGTAGGTAAGATGAAAAAGTTTTGTATTTTAAAAATGACATCATTTAAATTTACTTAGATTAGGTACTTGAGTACAATAAAAATATTTAAAAATTTGACTTTTAAAAACGTGACGTAGAATACAGTCATTAATTTGGAACTAACTTGTGTATGTTTGTGTATTTAGAACTCTTGAGATGTCTGTTTTTCTACTTGTGGCTTTCCTGTTCACAAATATGCTGTTACCTGCTTCCTCAGGTGGGTCGGTATTGTTAGAGCACACTCATTTTGTATAGCAAAAGATTTTGAAGGTGTCTTACAGATATGTATTATTATGTATTATATCTGTTTCCAGAGAACACTTTTAATGCAGTATTGCCAAGAAATGTAACTGCATTGAGGGGTTCCTGCCTGCAGATACCTTGTACATTCAACGTGTCTGAATTTGAAGACAAGTTGAACAGAACACAGAATATATTTGGTTGCTGGCTAAAGACTGTGCGTACTGTCAGCCAAGACACTGTGTTTTTTAACAGCAGTAAAACCATTGGAGGCTTCAGTAATATAGAGATGCTTGGAAATCTGAGTCGGCGTGAATGCACCACTGTTTTCTATGATGTCATGAACAATCATTCAGATGTCTACTTCTTCAGAGTGCAAATGGAGCAGAACATATTTAGAGCAACATTCGCCACCAGTTCAGTCAATGTTAATGTCTTGGGTGAGTAATGTTATAACATCTTTAACATTTTGTATGAAAATATGTTTAACAGAACATGTAGCCTAATATATCATATGGTTGGTACATGTAATTTTATGGAAGTTTAATGTTTTGGCAGGTATGAATCCTGTTTGTTTTTTCTTTTAAATAATTTCTTATTTTCTATTTACATCAGCTAGGTTGTTTATCGTGTTGTTTAAACGTTGTGTACGTTTCCTTAAATTTTTTAAAGAATTTGTACATTAGGAAGACTTTGATGGCCATTGTTTTTAGGTCTTAAGTTGGTCGATGTTTTAGCATTGTATTTCTAAATGAATTTTTCTTTGGTCTGTAGATGCCCCAAACCCACCTGAGCTTAGTGGTTCACAGGAAGTAATGGAGGGAACTGCAGTCAATCTGACGTGCTCTGCGGAAGCTCCCTGCCCCAAACAACCTCCTGCATTATCCTGGTCCTACATCCCCAAATCTGCCAACATTACAACACAGTTACAGGAGAAACCTGATAAAACTCAATCAGTGTTTTCCAGAATGACCTTCATAGCTTCATACATGGACCACAGACAGAACATCTCCTGCACTGTAACATATTCAAGAAACATCTCTAATGACACAACTGTGGAAAGTACCAGAATGCTACAAGTTCAGTGTGAGGGATTTAGAACTAGTTTTCTCTCTACATTTACATTGTCATTTAGCTGACGCTTTTATCCAAAGCGACTTACAAATGAGGACAAGGAAGCAACTTCAATTACAATTTGAAGTTGTAATTGAAGTTGAATTGAAGTTGTCTCTTTCATAAACTTTATTTTTATTATAAATTGTAAGAATATGTGTGTTCTATATTTATTATGTTGTTTATAAATGTTCTTGATGTTAGTACACATGATTTAGGTTATAAAATATGTAAATTAGTCAAATGTTTTCTATGTAACAGGACCACAAATAAATGTTTCTTCTTTTTTTCATTAAGTTCCTCCTAAAGAAACCCAGGTCATCATTGATCCATCTGCTTCTGTGTCTGTTGGCACTAATGTGACTTTGACCTGCAAAAGCAAAGCCAGTCCATCAACTGGAATGAACTTTACCTGGTACAAACGAGGAGAGCAGAAACATCTGGCTTCTGGAGAGCAACTGACCTTCATGGTCAGTAGAAGCAATGGAGGCTGGTACTTCTGTAAAGTGGAGAACAAACATGGTTTTCAAAGGTCAGAGAAGATCCATCTGATTGTGGAAGGTGAGTGTAATACAGATGTTTTTTTTAGATTTGAGATGATTTAATCTTTATTTTTACATATGACTGAATTCAGGGAGATATCAACATTGTATAACATAATGTATTTATATACTAATCATAAACCTGCAATGACTTTTATTACTTAACATCATCTACATTAATGAACACCAGCATGAGTAATTATGACCAATCATGTCAATCTGGCAATGGTTGATTTTAGGACCATTGGAGTCCTCTGTGCCTCTCATCGCAGGCCTCATAGGGACAGTTTCAGCCTTGCTGTTGCTTCTACTTCTGGTTGTACTTTTTAGAAGGTAAATATAATTTGTTATAATGTTTCTATAGTAAAACAGTTTTGTCCATTCATTTTACATCTAAATAACCATTGAAAAATATAGTTTCAGTATATTTAGATCAATTCTTTCAGTAGACCAAAGAATTTCTGTTTTTTTATATGCCCCTTTGCCCCTTAAGAAACTATATAAGAGTTGTCTATCGTTTATACAACAAAAATAATAAAATATAGATTTAATAAATAGATTTATGAATTTCTTGTCGATACAGAGCACAGAGAGCAAAAGCAGCTAATGAACCCATTGTCTCCAATCAGGTATGTTTTAGCAGCTCATATTACTGCTATGTCAAAGGAACCTTATAGGAACCTTCATGTTTATAAATCAACTGTCAAATCATCAGCAAAATGTAAGAATTATAGAAAGCCCTGTAGGCAAACGAGTCAGTGTTTACAGAAGCAGTAATGTAATATTGTAATAATGTTGTAATATGTAATATTACAGTAATGTAATATTGTTGCTTTTCAGGGTCGGGGGAAACATGAACAGATGGACATTTATGCAAACAGTGATTTCATTAAAAGTGTGACATGCCAAAAGATGAGAAAGTTGTAAATCCACAATGGATTTATCATCTGGTGAAGGAAATGAGCACGCATTCTCTACATCAGAATCATAAACATAAATACACTGTAGATTTTATTAGCTTGGATTAACCTATATGCGCTTAGGTTTTTTAAATTTTAGCAACTGTATATTTGGCTTTTTAAGCAACTGTGAATTTAACTGATTAAAAAGATACATTTTTAATGTATGTTTTATTCTGTCTTTTTTGTTTTACTTTTTTCTCATTTTTTCATTGGGCAGAATCAAAACTGATAATATTTAAGACATAAGACACGAAAAGTGAGTGAATACATAAAAATAGTGTAAATACACGTAAATCATTTTACTGTTTAGGTATGAACGCCCTTTATTAGTTTATTCAGAATTTTAGGGTATTTGAAACCAATGTGCTGATTTCCCAGGAGATCATGTTGGTATTTCTTCTTTTTCTTTTAATTCATTGAAATTCGAATCCGACACAAAACCAGGATTGTGCTCCTAATCACAGTGTTTTATCCTACAAAGGTAAAATTAGAAAAATCCATGTGTCTGGTATTAACTGAAGGCTGTACATGACGCATTTATTAGTCTGGAATTTTTAATAATATCACATTTATTTCACTGTAAAATATTACAGTATACTGACTGCCACTATTGTCATGTTTTTTTATTTTTTTTTTATTTTATTTATCGTTTTTTCAAGTTAGTGAACATGCAAAATCACTGAAGTAAATAATTTTTGTTATACATATATTTTGTTATATATTGTTGTACATTTTGTTATACTGGTGTTACATAACGGCAGCTATTTAAAATCCCTGAAATCTTTTAGTCACTTTTAGTTCTTCATTAAACACCTCAACAAAGCAGAAAATATCCCACAACTGTGGCCAGTTCCACAAACTGTCTAGTCTCACAAGTTTGGTCATCTAATGTGTTTTTTTCGAGTCTGGTTATTAACTATAAGTCAGTTGCATAAAAAGGCCTAATTTAAATCTGAACAGTATGACTGATTATACATCCCACACATATTATTTGCAATAATACCATTAACATGTCTGACATTTGTTCTGTGTTTTTATTATTATTCTTTGTTTCTCTATGTAAAGCTGAAGCAATGTAACATTGTAAGAAGCGCTTTATAAATAAAATTGAATTGAATTGATTTGCCATAACTTATTGCTGATTGGTCAGGCTAGCTCATAAGAAACAGCCTTAAATTAGCAGCTGTGTGTGCAACCGCCCCCTGATGTGCTAACTTAGTCATTTTTATGGAAGTGACTCTCATAGGAACTTTTCAGCCATGTTGATGTGTCATCAAGTTATGCCATCATTAGTGTTTGTTAAAGTCAAAAATAAATCTGACTACAGTTTTGCTGTTATTGGTCATTGACCAAAATATATGTAATGACCAAAATATATCATTTTTGTCATCATCTGTTGACGTCTGTGTTTGTGGTATTGCATGTTCTTACTTTCTTATGCCACAGAATTGGGATCCACTTGTTCAAAAGATGCATCCAAGACTCTGTTACTAAGTTAAAATGTCACGTTAGAGCTACACGTCTTGCAATTTTATGAGAGAAAACAGTGAATTAATTTGTAATACAGGATCAATTAATCTGTAATAAAAACAGTTGTAGTGGAGGTGATAGTTTTTACTGCATACTGCAGGAAATAGACAGTTTTTAAGTAGATTTTAACTATAACATTGTTTTAATTTTTGCTTAAAATTATTTAAACCACAAAGATGTGTGGTTTAAATAATTTACATTCAAATCAGGGTGGGAATTCATGACATCATTTCCTGTATTGCATTAAAGTTTGTTACAAGGAAACAATCTTTAGACACTTCTGCTTTTGTAAGTTAAACTCTGCTGTTCTGAGGTAAGAACCCTTTTAAAAGGCTCATTTTGAGACATTTGATTTGTATATGTGTTTTCCTTAATCTTAGAATTTAAACACCCATGTAAACAGTTTATTTCAGAATTTACACAATTGTTGTAAACATGTTTTACAGCAGCAGTTTCTACTAATGGCAGCTGGTTTTAACATTGTGGTGACGGAAGTGTTTGGTATTAATAGTTGTTGTGTATTAATGATATGAATGAGTTTATATTGTGAATGAGAATCAGTATAAATATTTGTCTGTGTAGCTCAAATCTATAACAAAGACAATTGCCTTACTGACTGACCTGTATGTATGTTAATACTCTGTGTCAAAGCATTTACCTGTAAAAATAGTTTTACTGCAAATCAACATTTAATTTAGATGAACCACATGAAACGTGCAAATTAAACCAAAGTTAACAGTAAAGCAATGCTAGATATCTACACACACACGCGCACTAAAAATAACCCTTATTCGAATGTTACTTCAGGAGATCAAGTTCTCACATTCACCTATTTAAATTCTCAACTGGTCAACTATTTTGTCTGATAGATAAAACATAAGATAAACTATAATATATATAACATATTTTCCAGACAGATAACACAATAGCTTTCTTGGTTAATTGTGGCATAGTTACAGCAGTCAGCTGGTGAACTTTTCCCTTAATATACATTTGGGTGAAAGGAAGTTAATGGTGACAGTTCTTTGGTTTTGATTTTACAAAGATATTTGGAGATTTAAAAATAACATTCTCACTCTGGAACAATACGCTGTTTTTTAACACACAGATGTGTATTGTTTCTCATTTTAATTTTATGAAATGTTTTAAGTTGTGACAAATTGTCCTTGTTGTATAGAAGCAATGTGAGAGTGTGCATAAAAGTATCGCTTTTAACCTTGAAATATACTATTGGTTAAAATGTACCATTTGATGTTCCTCACCTGCCACACTCACAGAATCATCTACAGGAACCTCTAGCCATCGTTTAAAGGACCTCAGACACCCTCAAAGAGCTTTAGTTCCTTGCTGTCAGTGGTTCATTCAGTAATCCTGTCACAAAAGAACCACAAATTGAGCCTAAAGTACGTTTTAATTATTGTTAAATATTTATTTATAATTATTATTACATATAACAATTAATAAATGAGCTAAATTAAATTCTCATGACAGACATGTAATCTGTGTTGTATAGTGATGTAGTGTGATTGTGTTATTTGTTGACATTGTTAAGCCCTTTTTAGTGCCTTTAATAAGAATCCAGATGGCAAGAATCCAGGTCATTTTCTTCATTATATTTATCAGCTCTGTGGTACTACATACTCACTCAGGTTGGTCAGGCTTTCTATTTATTATGAATAAGCAATGGCAAAGGCAGCACTATGGTTTTAAATATGATAATTTTTTATTACGTGCATTTTTAGGAATTTAAAACAGGATGATAATTTAATAATTTCTCTTGTACTGTCATTAATGTGTGTTTTATGTTCCAGCTAATGACGTCTCAGCTATGTTACCACACACAGTTACAGCTCTGACAGGCTCTTGTGTGCAGATACCCTGTACATTCAATATCTCTGATTTTAAAGACAAACTGCAGAAGAAAAAACAAATCTATGGAGCGTGGCTGAAAGGATCACCACACTTTGATAAAAGTGAAAGTTTGGTTGTGTTTAATAGCAGTCAAAACATCATTACTGGATTCAGTCACATAGAGCTGATTGGAAACCTCACTGAGAGTAACTGCACTACAGTCTTCTATAACATCATGAAGAATCATACAGACCGTTATTACTTCAGACTGCAAATGGAGCCAGATGTGTTCAGAGCAACATTTAATACTAATACACACGATTCAAGTGATTCAAGCAAAACTGTGAGGATCACTGTCACAGGTAAATGCCAACTACACTAAACAGATTATCTTACCAACTTCATTGTGTAGCTTTTAAAAGTACCAGTTGTGTACCAAGTGTGCAAAACCTTATCTCTGTAACCTCTGTATCAGACACTTTTGCTCCCAGAATAAATGAATAATGGTTTTCCGTGAACGCTTCATTTACATTGTACAGTAGCATTGGTAAACATTTGCTTTGTAATGCTGCATTCGCGCCACTAGGTGTCAGTGAAGATGATTTTCATATCAGCTGTGCAACATAGAAATTACTGAATGCATTTTAAATAATTACTGTAAATGTCGACACATATTTACCCTGCAGACTCACCACAGCCTCCTGAACTGAACGCCAGTCCAAATACATCAAAATCTGTGATGGAGGGAACTGCAGTCAATCTGACCTGCTCGGCTGAAGCTCCCTGCCCCAAACAACCTCCTGCATTATCCTGGTCCTACATCCCCAAATCTGCCAACATTACAACACAGTTACAGGAGAAACCTGATAAAACTCAATCAGTGTTTTCCAGAATGACCTTCATAGTTTCATACATGGACCACAGACAGAACATCTCCTGCACTGTAACATATTCAAGAAACATCTCTAATGACACAACTGTGGAAAGTACCAGAATGCTACGTGTTCAGTGTAAGGAATCAGCTAGTTTTCTCTCTTTCAGAAACATTCAGATGTGTAGAATTATGTTTAATTTTTAGAATTATGTTTTTTTATTTGTCTCTGAAGTTTCCCCCAAAGAAACTCAGGTCATCATTGATCCATCTGCTTCAGTGTCTGTTGGCACTAATGTGACTCTGACCTGCAAAAGCAAAGGCAGTCCATCAACTGGAATGAACTTCACCTGGTACAAACGAGGACAGGAGACACCTATAGCTTGGACAAAGAAGATAACATTCAATGTAACTCAAAATAATGCAGGATGGTACTTCTGCAGAGCACAGAATAAAATTGGAAACCAGTCGTCAGAAGAGATCCAGCTCACAGTTAAAGGTAAGTGTGTGCTGTTGTTTTATAGATTTCAATGTTTAATTGTTAGGCTGCATCAGCAGCAGCAAGAATTATCAGATGCAGCTGCTGTTTCAAGAGCCTCTGCTAGATCCTGAATGCAGTCAAGCCTAAAGAAAATATGCAGAAGGTTATTTGATTTTTAACTCATATATTTGCCTTTAGTGCCTGTTACTCCTAAATGAGCGTGACACTGTTTTATTTCAGAACACAATGGACCCTCTGAATCTGTGATTTATGGCTGTACTGGAGGACTTTTGGCTTTGCTTGTGCTTTCTGCACTATTGTTTTTTTATTGTGTGAGGTAAAGACAATAATAAAAATGGTTTTACTTTGATGTTATTATTGTAGATTTTATACAGTGTATATATATACAAAACACATAAATGTATGAAAATGTATTTTTTTCTCTATAAGGACAAGAGCATCAAGTCAGGCCAATGTCAGGCAAAAAGATCAGGTGGGCTTTATTATTATACTTCAAAAATAATACATTGTTATTGCGGTAAGACTGTAGAATACTGTTTCTTATTTAATAGGTAGTTACACAAAAACTAATGCAGAACAAATGGTTAATTTTACATTAACACTATAGTCACTACTGATAACTAATAAGGAAGAGTGATAAACCAATCAGTTTATCACTAATCACTACAAATATTATCTTCTAACACCAGATTCATAAATGTAGTATTCATACATTTTTCCTCCTCTCCAGACTGAAAACAAAGAAATGGTGCAGATCTATTCTAATAATGACATTGTGATCAAGAAGAGTGAGATTTCAGAGCAGGAAGCTGATGAGCTTCATTATGGAGAGATTGACTTCACACACCACACAAACCAGATGACCAGGAGAGACACAGCAGAAACAGAGTATGCTGAGGTTCAAAGATCAGAGAGAAAGAGACAAATCAATGTTCAGCATCAGGAGGAACTTTATGCTCATGTCAAGAAGTGACTTTTGTCAATGAATGAAGTCTTTATGACATTGTACGTAATCCCTAGAACTTGTTACAGTGCACAACTAATATGAAAATCACCTTTACTGACACCTAGTGGCATGGATGTAGCATTGCAAAGCAAATGTTTACCAATGCCACTGTACAATGTAAATGCAGTGTTCACAGTTCACAGCTGTTATTATTTTATTCTGGGAGTGAAAGTGTCTGATACAGAGGTTACAGAAAAATGGTTTTGCACACGTCTCACACAAATTGAGTTTTACCTTTCTATTAATTCTATGGTGATGATGTGTCATGTTATTATCTAATGTATAATAATTACCAATAAAGTAATTGATGCTAATGATCCGCTTTGTCTTTCTCAAATGATACTAATAAATGCTATAAAATGATATTTCTAAGATTACATTTACATTTAGGAACTTGGCTTACAAGACTTACAAGGTAAGAAAAACAAATTAAGCGAAAAATCATAAGGAGGCAATAACATCTGTTATGCGCAGTTACACTTTGCCAAGATTCCAACATTTTGTTGCTTGTTAGAGGCTATACCTGTAGAGAGAGAGGAGAAAGGGATAGTATTTTTTTATATAAATATATATCAGATGCAGCAGCTGTTTTTTTAAGACTACTAGATCCTGAATGCAGTCAAGCCTAAATAAAATATGCAGAAGGTTACTTGATCTTTAACTCATATATTTGCCTTTTTTGCATTGCATTTCCGAAGGCATTTTACTTCCTTTCTTATGTGTGACGGGCTGGTTTAAGGTTTTGCAGTGTCTACTGGTAAGACGTTTTTTTGTGGGTAGTGTTATATTACACCATATGTCCTCTTTAAATGTTGTTGCGAGAGAGAGATTATTTAGTCTTTTTGCTTTGGGGTTAAAACAGATGCTGTTCTGATGTAAGTATCTTTCATTGAATGATATGTTGTTTTTCTCATTTTGTACATTCTGTCTTTTTTATATTTCAAATAAAATTGTAACAATGATCATTTATTTTTACATCTAGACATTGCCTGGTTGCACTGTTAAAAATATTCATCAAATAACTTTAAAAAGAGGCTTCAATCAAACGGTCTGTTTTTATTATAAGTTGTTTCTGTTAAGCGAAATATATTATTTATGACAGAATCAAGATGAATATGTTGTATTACACCAGTTAAAAAAAGGCAGATCAGGTAGAACTGCAGTAGATCCTTTAGATAACAACTGCCCATATCCACTGTTTACATTTTATTAATGTAAATATATGTTCTTGCTGGAAAAAAGAATCGTCTAAACACGAGAGTATCCTGCATATATAACTTATGAAATTCTGTCACTAATTCTGATCTGATGTGTTTGTCTGTTAGAACTCAGAGGTCTGGAATGATGTCACGACTGTCAGTCATTTTCTTCATAATCATCAGCTCTGTGTTAATACACACTGACTCATGTTGGTCAATCTCTCCATTTGTTGTGAATATAAATAAGCATATCAAAAGCAAGATTATATGGCAATTTGTTGATGTGTTTGTTGATGTGTTTTATGTTTCAGCAAAAGTCATCTACTCAGCTGTGTTACCACACACAGTTACAGCTCTGACAGGCTCTTGTGTGCAGATACCCTGTACATTCAGTATCTCTGATTTTAAAGACAAACTGCAGGAGAAAAAACAAAATCTAAAAACACAAATCTATGGAGCATGGTTAAAAAAGACACCATTTATTCCCAATACTTTGGTCGTGTTTAATAGCAGTCAAAACATCATTACTGGATTCAGTCACATAGAGCTGATTGGAAACCTCACTGAGAGTAACTGCACTACAATCTTCTATAATATCATGAAGAATCATACAGACCCTTATTACTTCAGACTGCAAATGGAGCCAGATGTGTTCAAAACAACATTTAATGCTAATACCCATGATTCAAGTGATTCAAGCAAAACTGTGAAGATCAATGTCACAGGTAAATACCAACTACACTGAACAGATTATCTTACCAACTTAAATGTGTGTACCAAGTGTACAGAACCTTATCTCTGTAACCTCTGTATCAGACACTTTTGCTCCCAGAATAAAATAATAATAGTTTTCTGTGAATGCTGAATTTACATTGTACAGTAGCATTGGTAAACATTTGCTTTGTAATGCTGCATTCATGCCACTAGGTGTCAGTGAAGATAATTTTTATATCAGCTGTGCAACATAGAAATTACAGAATGCATTTTAAATAATTACTGTAAATGTCGACACATATTTACCCTGCAGACTCACCACAGCTTCCTGAACTGAAAGCCAGTTCAAACATATCAAAATCTGTGATGGAGGGAACTGCAGTCAATCTGACCTGCTCTGCTGAAGCTCCCTGCCCCAAACAACCTCCTGCATTATCCTGGTCCTACATCCCCAAATCTGCTAACATTACAACACAGTTACAGGAGAAACCTGATAAAACTCAATCAGTGTTTTCCAGAATGACCTTCATAGTTTCATACATGGACCACAGACAGAACATCTCCTGCACTGTAACATATTCAAGAAACATCTCTAATGACACAACTGTGAAACGTACCAGAATGCTACGTGTTCAGTGTGAGGAATCAGCTAGTTTTCTCTCTTTCAGAAACATTCAGATGTGTAGAATTATGTTTAATTTTTAGAATTATATTTTTTTTATTTGTCTCTAGTTTCTCCAAAAGAAACCCAGGTCATCATTTATCCATCTGCTTCAGTGTCTGTTGGCACTAATGTGACTCTGACCTGCAAAAGCAAAGGCAGTCCATCAACTGGAATGAACTTCACCTGGTACAAACGAGGACAGGAGACACCTATAGCTTGGACAGAGACAATGACATTTAATGTAACTCAGAATAATACAGGATGGTACTTCTGCAGAGCACAGAATAAAATTGGAAAGCAGTGGTCAGAAGAGATCCAGCTCACAGTTAAAGGTAAGTGTGTGTTGTTGTTTTATTGATTTTGATGTTTGATTGTTAGGCTGCATCAGCAGCAGCAAGAATTATCAGATGCGGCTGTTTCAAGAGCCTCTGCTAGATCCTGAATGCAGTCAAGCCTAAAGAAAATATGCAGAAGGTTACTTGATTTTTAACTCATATATTTGCCTTTAGTACCTGTTACTCCTAAATGAGCGTGACACTGTTTTATTTCAGAACACAATGGACCCTTTGAATCTGTGATTTATGGCTGTACTGGAGGACTTTTGGCTTTGCTTGTGCTTTCTGCACTATTTTTTTATTGTGTGAGGTAAAGACAAACATAAAAAAGATTTGGCTTTGTTGTTATTGTTATAGATTTTATACAGTGTGTGTGTGTATATATATATATATTTATATATATATATATAATATATGCAAAACACATAAATGTATGTAACTGTAGTTTGTTTTCTTCTTAAGGATGAGAGAATCCAGTCCGACCAGTGTAAGAGATAAAGATCAGGTGGTTTATATTTATTCATAAGACATTAAAATAATACATTATTATTGCCCTAGGTGCTAACAGTTCATTCATACTGTTAACCGTTGTCTCAAAAATTGAATTAGTACATTTATTTGTTTGTTTATTCTTATAAAAAGCAAACAGTTTTTTCCTAATGCTTTAAATATTTAATAATCACTCCAGTTATCAGTGGAAAATATTATCTTCTAAAACCAGATTCATAAAAAATCTAATATTCATATTTTCCTCCTCAGACTGAAAACAAAGAAATGCTGGAGATTTATTGTAATAATCCCATTGTGATCAAGAAGAGTGAGATTTCTGAGCAGGAAGCTGATGAGCTCCATTATGGAGAGATTGACTTCACACACCACACCAACCAGATGACCAGGAGAGACTCAGCAGAAACAGAGTATGCTGAGGTTCAAAGATCAGAGAGAAAGAGACAAATGAATGTTCAGCAATAGGAGGAAATCTATGCTCAGGTGAAGAAGTGACTTTGGTCAATGAATGAAGTCTTTATGACATTGTACAATTAGCAGGATGGAGGAGAAATTTCACAGACATTCTGAACTAATTTGCTATTTAGACCGTCAGTCTGTATGTAGCGTGCAAACACGTGATAAGCAGTGAAATAATATTTGTTAAAAATTCTAAATATCAACATTCTTGAAACATTTCTCATTCAAGCAGATTCAAAATCTTATTGTCGTAAAAACATTATTCAATAATGGTATTATGACTAAATTCATGCTAGGTGTTTTTGTTGTTAAATTGACAATTACATTGTAATAAATATACTAATAAACTAAATGGTTTGCATCCTTGATTATTTCTGTCAGTCGCTTAACATTTCTATTGCAAAACTTCTGTCAGAAAATAAAAGTGTACTTTAGAGACTTACGTTTTGAACGCTCAGCATTTGTGAGTTTAAAGCCCGCCTTTTTTATTTGATTGGTCATCATCTTAGACTTTTTGACATTGACGACTGGCGAGTGCTGTTATTCCGATGAGGCAGCTCAAATGAAAGTCAGTTATCTTGCGGTTTAAAATATCCTTGCAGCACCAAGACAGAATTAACATGTGGCACTTATATCACAATTTTTATTATATACAAAAATACTGAGGTCGGGACCTCATTGGTGAGTACTGCCATGACACTAAATCAGACGGTTCAATGTTAACATGGCTTTGTTTCGGAGGACTGGCTTTCGGTTCAGAAGGCTGTGGTGAATCTGCAGGTTAAATACATGTAGACATTTACAGTAATTATTTAAAATACATTCAGTAATTTCTATGTTGCACAGCTGATATGAAAATCATCTTCACTGACACCTAGTGGCATGAATGCAGCATTACAAAGCAAATGTTTACCAATGCAACTGTACAATGTAAATGCAGCATTTACAGAAAACCATTATTTATTTATTTTGGAAGCAAAAGTGTCTGATACAGAGGTTACAGAGAGTTTTACAGGTTTTACTTTTCTATTGATTCTATGGTGAAGATATGTGGTGATATTATTTAACTTATAATAATTACCAATAGAGAAATGAATGCCAATTATTCCACTTTGTCTTTTAATTGTTGTTTGTAAGCGCACCTGATTCTTATTATTTTAAACTTCTTAACTGCTACTTATAAAAGCAGTTAAAATGAAGTTGGTAAGATAATCTGTTCAGTGTAATTGGCATTTACCTGTGACAGTGATCCTCACAGTTTTGCTTGAGTCACTTGGATCATCTGTATTAGTATTAAATGTGGCTCTGAACACATCTGACTCCATTCGCAGTGAGGTTTCTAGTTGTGACTGAATCCTTTAATGATGTTTTGACTGCTATTCGAGGCTGCAGCTCACAGCGCTATCGGCGTTAACAGCGCTATAGGCAGCACACACGTGAAGCTAGCCGGAGAGGACAACGCGTTCATCATCTCGGAGCACAGTGTGAGAATGGCATTCAGGAGAGTGAATACCAGGAAAGCAGCAGGGCCAGATGGCATCACGGGTC